>JAJIYU010000518.1:0-50303 GCA_030144865.1 Tinospora cordifolia
CAGAAAATTCATACATTAGGCTCGAAAATTTTTGTATATCAAATTATGGGCCGTCACAGGCGCCCATTGATTTGGGGCTTAGTCAAGCACAGATTTTAAGATGGTCTTAGACTATAGGGGATACTTTCTATTGAAGGTCTTGACCATCAAAGACATCTCTTATGAAGCAATTGCTTGTGAATAAACCTAGGACAAAATTCATGAGTTGATCATCTTCAGAAGTGGTGTTTTTATAATCTACGATATTGGTACGTAATTCTGATCTTAATCATTTTATTTTAGGTGAATCATTCAAGGAGTTTAATCTAGGCATATCATCATTCACATTGTAATCAATAGAATGTAGATAGAAAGCACTTAATGCTCATTTACATAATAATCATCCAATTAAGAGCAATAAATATGATATTATGAACATATATAATTAATTAACGTGCATGTGTCAAACATCTTAATCATTGTAATCGTACTTGTATAACCTATTGTATCAATAACGAATCATGCATCTAATCACATTCACTTAAGCACACAAGAATATATGGACCTATCTTTTAATAAAACAAAACATAAAAATTAATTCATATTTGTTAATTAAGATCAACATAATATAAATGAGAGTGGATATATACTATGTCCACCTGATTTATTCAATGTCTAATCAATTGGGAGTTGTCAACTCACATGTTTTCAATCTATGGATATTTATTATATTCATGTTAGTCATATATCCCAATACTTATATATATAATATATGACAACATATATCCTATAATTCAAGTACTATATAATACAAATATGAACAAATTGTACTTCTAAACTATTTGGTATGTAATATACTCAATTACTTTCCTTGATGATGTTAAGGAATGAAGTTCGAAAATAACTCAAACTTTATTATTGCATAGAATAAGTGACACTAATGGCTTCAGTTAGTAATGAAAATTATATTGCTTACCCATTGCAACGATATGTTGGTCATGGTAGTTCGTTGAGCGACAAGTAATTTACGGTTGCGATGGGTTAGCAACATGTGCATTGTGCAGTTACATAGATTGGCTGTACTGATGCTAGTGCAGTTTTCATATACCACATAAATAAATAAATAAAAAGCAGATAAGCAATTTGGTCAGTGGTGATGTATCTTCATCTTCAATGATACCCACCATTGAAAGTCGCGGTGATGTGACCGTGTAACCCAAGATGTTATTTTCTCACTGTCTTTACTTAATGAAATGGAGCATTGTTACTCTCTTTTGAGCCCCTTTTTGTAGCAATTTCCTATTGTTTTCCATGAAAATCCCACTACTACTACTACTACTACTACTGAGTAAAATCTATAACAGCTGGAGAATTTATGAGGTAGCCAAGGAAAGAGAGAGATGGTGAAAAATATATGTAACTATGTTGATTCTTTTATTGTAACAGAACATGAAGCATTTTAGAAGAATTAAGAGGGGAAATATGCTTACTGTGGGTTGCTAATCACTACCGCTGGTTTTTAATGTAGTCGCGTGAAGCTTTTGAGTTAATAAACATGGACTTAGATAATCTATAAGATGGAGAGATGATGCTTTATAGTAGTAGGCTTAGTATCCTAGTGGAATATTTATTTTAAGTGATCTTGATATGCTTCACTTCTAGTTTTAATTATATTTTTTTTCCTTTTGTTATTAATTATTTTTTCTAATATTTTAAAATTTTAATGGGTATTTCCTTGTATATAATAAGATGAGTACATTTTTTAATATCAATTTAGTTATTTAAATAATATTTTATAATATTTGAATATGATTTTAGCCATTAAAATACTTAAGTTGATGTTGAAAAAGATGGCCAACTATAGTAAGCCACTTTTTTGGAAAGGAGTATAGGGTAACTGTGACTATATATATATATATATATATCTTCGTAATTGGATTTATGTTCAGTGCTATTTAATCTGATGGTTAGAGTAATATATTGCTTTCACAACACAGAAGTAATTGGCTCGAATCTTTTCCAAGAGTAAAATAGAACTTATTAGATACCACTAATTAGGATATGTATGAATTGATTTGAACAAGTTTATGTGCAAATGTTTTAGAAAGAAAAACCACACATGATAGGGTTTAAGTGTCAAGCAGCGATCAGCTCGCTCCTCTTTTTAGATCACACGGTCATGTGCTACTGTTAGCCAGGTTTTGGTCTAGTTTCTAGTTTGGGTCTGACCAGCGTGCTTAAATCCTTAAGAGCAGTGCACTCCTTGGAGACCAAGGCAAAACACTTATCACGAGTTGCCGCCAAAAATGTGCTCCCTTATGGAGCAATAATGCAATATGCCGCCTTTTGGGCATCTGAAGAAACTTTGTACAAGTTGAATATTGGCTGCTAAAAACTACTTGATTGATACGAAAATTATCTTAAATTTATAATGACACATGAACTTGTACAATAGGGAGAAGTAAATGAGACAAATTAAACATGGTTACAATAAGGTTCGAATAGGAGACCCCCTTAAATAAATCTCACTTGCTCTAATCTTATGTGAGAAATCACTTGACCTAAAAATTATAATTGTTAGATAAGAGTTGAACTATGTATTATTATTAGCATGTACGTGTGCATATATATATATATTTCTGCTACTCGCTTCGCTTCTTTCGTTGAGCTCGCTTTCTTTCGTTAGCTTCCTTTCTTTAAAGAAACTAAAAAAAAAGAGAGAGAGAGAGAATATGAACAGCGGTAAAATACTTTTTAATGAGAGTAATCAGGGATGCTTCCAGAAAGAACTTAGATAGTATGAAAGGGATCAGTTGGTCCGAATCAATAGAATTTGGATTTGTTCAGATGATTGTCCCTGTTAAGAATCGATTCATGCCAAAACGAGACTTCTTCACTTGTCAGTCGCATATCTTAGGACGAGTTAGAGCAGGATGACGCCTTCCCTCTTTCCTTGCTCATATGGCCAGCCACTAGATGGCTAGGATCGGGAACGAATCAATTCGAAGATGGAAATAGATATGGCAAAGAGGAGTAGCAGGTTGCTTGGATGACCCAAGATTGTACTCATATGGATAGTTGGCTAGGTTAATGGCTAGCTGACAAAGGGGGTGCACGCATGTACGCCTAGACGACAGTGGGAATCCTACAGTTGGGCGAGTGGATTTCATCTCCTGGATTAACGACTACCGAATGTTTTACATCAGAATGTCATAATCTAAAATAAAACTACTCTCATACCCATAATTTATTTAAACGAGCTTGAGGGATGTATAGGATTCCTTGCTTGAACCTGATCTTAATCGCTAAGCTAACATGGGGAGAGCGCTTTCGATAGCAGTCATTTTCCTTTCACACAAACAATTATTTTGTTTGAAGCGCACCCCTTTTTCGTATATCAAACGAGCGCTCAGCTCTTCAATAAAAAAAATAGAAAAAAATAGAAAGGATATTGATTTTCGTAGAAAAAGAAAGAAGGTTCCAGGCTTGGGCCGAGTCAAGTAAAGACTAGCTACTTAGCAATCAAACTACAGCTCAGGCGCCCTTATTATTAGTGGGCCCCTCAAAAGAATCACGCCAACATTATAGAAGTTCCTGGATTGTTTGAAATAAGAGTAGTACCAAAGGCACCCTCTGATTTTAGAATTAAAAAATGGAAAATTGGCTATGGAAATTTTGCGCGGTTAGAGGGGGCAGTTAGCTAGGTCGATAGATGCGGTGCTGAGGTCGCACTTCTCTTAATGAGCTTGTCCATTCGAGCAGTCTATCGAAAAAGGTTGTAATCCCTCGCTTCCCGATCAATACCTATCCCACCCTTCTTCAAGCTGATGGTTGACTTGCTTGGGGCAGATGCTCCTGGCCCAACCCTAGACACTGACGGATCCTTTTTCAAACCTATTCCCATTCCGAGTCAAGAGATAGATAAATAGACACATCCCACTGCACTAATCGCGACTTTTTGATAGAACATTCTCGGCCGCCTTTGGTCCGGTAGGTCGATCGCCCTGTAGTTGCTCTGCTGAAAGTAAGATCATTACTGGCTTAAATAACGGAGAAAGAAGTTCTAATCCCAACTCGCGATCTACTCAATGCAAAAAAAAAAAACACAAGATAAGAAGCATCGAATGGGCAAACTTGACCTGACGCCAATGTCGGAGAAGCTTTCAGAATGTCGAAGAGCGTCGGGACGCGCCTTCACGCACCGACGGGACAATGCGCCCTACAAGTGGGCCCATCAGCGAAGCAACTGGTACTTGATTGGGCGGGGGCAGTTTGGTTTCGTGCAACACCCCCGCAGCTGCTGGCTGAATACTTTATGTACCGTGAATGACATACTTCAATCATTTATGATGATCCCTCCAAACAGGCACAAGCTTATCGTCAAATGTCTCTTCTATTACGAAGACCACTCGGTCGTGAAGCACTCTAGCCAAAAGAATCCTATTTCGGCTGTCACCTTCTCTATTACTATGTTCTCATACGCATATCTTCTTCTTTGGCTCTGGAAGATAAGATGTGCATATGTTCATTGCTGGTTCACCGATCATTGATGGTTCTGGAACTGTTAAACTATGGTACAATCATCTTTTAAAAGTGAGGAAGCTCTGTTGTTGGAGCCACATAGAGTGGGCCCCATGTGTGGTTTCTCTGTGCCAGCGCTTCTGAGAGGCAAAGGAAGCCTGACTTACGGCTTCCAAATCAACGTTGAATCTCGGCTATCCGAAGCAGACTGAAGCGGAGGATCACGAAATGCAACAAGGGGCGAACCAAGCGCTTGCACAAAGGAAGAAGAGAATCAATCAGAATGGAGGCAGGGAGGAGAGGCGAAAGAGATATTTTCGAGTCTAGCCCTAGCACTGGCTTAGGTCAATACTTATATAATAGCCAGTCATCAATTGAAAGCGGGCAAGATGGTGATGAATTACGATTGGTCCAAACCTTCGACCAGCGGCCTCACCCTTTTTCACTCCACGAGTGAATTGCAAGGCTAAGAACATCTTGGTCGGCGCCTTGTTCCCTTGAACCGTTGGGACCATGTATGGTGCACCTTCTTCCATGATGCACACAGAATTGACGAATGGCATAGGGAAAGGAAACCCCAACGACCAAGCACTCCCGCCCCCTGACAGAACTCCATGAATATAAAGACCGAACAACCTGCGTAGTATTAGATAGTTGGTCAGGTAAATGCTGACCAAGCCAATGATGCTTAGCTAGTCTTTTCGGATGATTAGCCACATTGGGACTGAGACACGGCCCAGACTCCCACGGGGGGCAATGGTGGTGCCCGCCCCATTTCCTATTGCTTGAAACATTTTTCCTTCACTGGCACATGCGACAAGCAACCGATCGAGACTCTTTCATTCGTAGTAGTGTTATAGGTTTCCATTCAACTCTACCTCCTCATCGGGAATTAAGGCGAGTATAAAAAAGACTTTTTGAATCTTTTCCCTCCATTTAAAAAACCTAGAACCACACCCCACCCACAATATGCCAAAATTCTTGGTAGAAAAGAGCAGGCATACGATTAAATTTGCGACAGACTAAAGGATCCACTCTTTTCAGGGCCTCACCATAATTGATGTTATCACTCCAGTGACCGGTTTATGGATGAGTGCTCTTGGAGTAGTCGTCTAGCTTTGAACCTGCTTCAAAACTACAGGACTAGCTAGCGCACACTTAGGTCTCATGTGGGACCGTGCCCATTATCTTTTCAGTTCCGTTCCGCTTTTTAGTTCCATGCAGAACAATCATTTGGTTTGGTTCATTCTTTAATAACTTTGCTCCCGAAAGAAAAAAATAGAGAGACTTTTTCTTGCACGAGCGGAGCCTGAGATTGGGAGCACAATGTAGCCTAAGCTTCTTGCATACTTTAACTCCTCACTATAGTTGACTCCAAGGGATTCCCCAGTTAGAAAGATGAGAGTGCCTTTATTGTCCTGATAGGTAGATTGCGAGTCTTCGGACAGACCACATATGACTACCGTCTTCCTAGGCTTTAGGCTCCATAATGTTCACTCTTCCATCTTTAGCTGGTCCATTCTACACTCCCCCAGCTGGATAGGATAGAGATTTCCTTTACATTGACCTTGAAGCAAAAATTTCTCGGTTCGCAGATCCTTAACAAAAGATCCCCAAGGGAAAAATGTGAAACTTAAAGAATGCCCTTTCGTGTATATTACATATATATGTAATTCTTAATTATAAGCGTACAAGGCAATTATACTACTTTCAAAGTCAAATTTATAAACATCGTTTGATAATTTCAAATAAAGGAAATTAAACATCAGATTTAAATTCAGTAAAGGATTAGATCAAGTGTTTGCTCATATTATTATATATAGTGACTGATCTCGAGCACTCTACACTAAGCGACTACTTCGTAACGGTTGGCCTTAAGCATGTGAAGTTGGGATACTTTGTGCAGTTTGATTTTCACCTGCACAAGCTATATTTATCCTATTTATTCAGTTGGACGAATCTGGATCGAGCCATATTTATGAGGGAAGCAAATGAAGCAGACCATGAGAAGCAAATATGGCTACCCTTTGAATTTAGGTGTATTTGGATAGAGAAAGTATATGCTGTTGATACTATCTTCAATGAGGCTTCTCCTCATATTTTTTAAATTAATTTCAAAGCCAATTTTGGTCCAAAAAAAAGTATTTAACGAGTACCAATCACTATATTGGTTGTAGCTCAAAAACTCCTCGAATTCAATTGACTTTTATAAATGATTTTTCTTTTGTTTATCATTAAAGTACAATGTGAATGTGAATTTAAAAATGCAAAAGTATGTCAATAAATTGACAAAAAATTGAAATTTTCAATAAAATTTATGTTTGTTAATGCCAAAATTGACAAAATAATCAATAAGATCTAATCAAAATAAAGAAATACAAATAATTTATTTATTTTCAATTTTAATTAACCAACATATTAATGTAGGCTTTGAAAAAAAAATGACTTAACAAGGAAAACAAATTATATGTAGTTTATGAGTTTTGCATGCAACAAATTTTTAAAAAGCTAATTTATAAATAAATAAAGTTAAGATAAAATAAAAACTTAAAAAAAATAAAATAAAAGAGTTCTTCAAGTCATCCTCTTTTAGTTTATATATACATATATATATATATATATATATATATATATATATATATTAACTTCTTACCTTATAATTCGATAGATCTAAAATTTAAGCATATACATGAATTTTCTCTAAACTTGTCTTGAAAACTTTTTCATGTCAAAATCAAAGTTCTCCATAATAATTTTAATTTACCAGTAAAAGAAGTCAACTATATTTTATCTTTATTCCTTGTGTAGAATTTTAAGAAGGGTAGTGTTAAGACAGGAGCCAGATAATATCATGGAAACAATTTCACTGAAAGCTCACTTAGCTAGGTACACAAGCATATTGCTACTCAATGAAATGAGGGTTCAAATCTCCTTAACCTCACATAGGACACGGAGTTATGCCCTTCTTGAAAGCTTGGTATGAACTTATTGACCTTTGGTGCTACCATTTCTGTTCTTGCATTACCTGTTGGAAATGACCTTTCCTTTGATTAACCAAATCAAAATTATTTGTACATCTCCAAGACAATACAGTAACAGTGTGCCCATGAAGCTCCCATTTATTTGTTACCAATAACTTTTTAAAAAAAATAATAAAAAGATCCTTCCAACCTCGAATGCTCTCCTTCATTTTTTTTTTTTATATATTCTGACAAAAGCTTCCGCGTTTCCAACCAACAAATGCAAATATTTTTTCAGCGAGAGAACTAATATAGAGAGAAGGATAGGATTTAGGGTAGGGAGCATTTTTAAAAAATTCATTAAGCGTTTTTAAAATATAGACCTGTAACTAGCTGTGACTAACAGCCTATAATTAGAGACAATTCTACAGTTCTGGGAATATTTTTAATAATCCCAGTTCAGTTAGCGCTTCAATTTAATAAAACATTTTTTCAAGAATGCAGAAAGAATAGTAATCACAAGATTAGGATTATAAAACATGGGACAAAATTCAAAAAAAATATGGCATACCCGGTTGGGACAGACAAGTCAAGAGCGGAGAAGAGCAATCATGGCATCAGCAGACTCTGGACTATCATTATTCACACTCGGGATGATGTTGGCAGGAGACACTAATTGAACAAACTCTTTCATTTCTGTGAAGCTGCAATGTTCACTGTATGGAACCTCATACCTGCAATTAAGTTTAAAAAACAACTTTCTGAAAAACATTCCACGAACGCGAAGCCAAGGCATAAGAACTTCTGTCCTATTCTCCAAAGATAAAACCAGAAATTCTTCTTTACTAGAATCTAATGATTGGTAATAACTATTACAATAGAAAATTTGAGAATTATATTACATAAAAGGGGTGCCAAAAACTTCATTTTATGAGATTAATTCAAAGAAAATTCTATTAATGCATCCTTTATTCAAGAATAGTTGAAAGGTAGGAGAGATCAAATTTCAAGAATGCATCCATTATTCATCATTTCCATTGATTTTGGTATTTTTATTTTTAATAACTCAATTCTTTGTTTATTTACAATTTTTAGTTTCTTTACTTATCTAATTTTTTTTTGGTTGTCTATATGAAATTGTAGTAGTAACCTGATAATTAGTGTAACACATTTCCTGTGTACAATACCCGATTCTCACCAGTGTAAATTAAACCCTTGACACCGTGCTTGCAGCATTGCATCAATCGTCTACCTGTGAAGCCATTAATTAAGTTTGGTTTTCCTTTCCAAAGTATTTATTTTTTTCTACTGGTTCAACTTGGGAGCATATGCCCAATACAATAATATATACATACAAACATATATACATACATGTGTATATATATATATTTGAAAATTTTAAAAATGTCATGCTTGTGCCACTTAAATATTTCCGCAAATTACTAAGTAATGTGAAAGAGTACATAGAGAGGATACTACTGTCTACCAAAGAATTAAGTGCCAATTTGACGACATTGCTTTGTTATTGCCTTCAACATGGGAGAGTTGTACAAACACCCCGGACAATGGAGCAAATGTATGTCCTCCAAAGAAAGCTTCATTTGCAAGAGGTGCTTATTTAACTCGGGGCTTGTGTTTGGTTGGGTAGTAGCAAACCAAATGCTGATTAGAGATCCCCTCTAATCAGCATGGAGCAAGCATCCTCTCATTATTAATAAAACCTATGATACTCACAAGGTATGAAAATTCGACAAACTTTGCCAAAATTAACCAAATTATTTTGAGATTTTGGCATTAGAACCAGAGTTCAATTATAAGGAAAAAAAAAAACCAAAATTGCTTTAAAATTTCAACAATATCCACTAAAATTTGACAACTTCCACAAAGTCTGAGAAATAAAATTACATTTTATTTAAACAAAACAAAAAAGTCAATGAAAATGTCAATGTTTTGTATAATGATAGAGATTGAAGGAGAGATACAAAAGAGCTTAGATCCAACCTTTCAAGTAGTAGAAATGCATGCTTAAATTCATTACATTTATTATTTTATATATGAAAACTATCTACTTATATTTGAATTCATCATTTTAAAAAGTAATTATGTATATTTTAACATTTATATAAAAATTCTTTAAACTTTTCCAAGTTGAAAAATTTTTACAAAAATTCTTCAAAACTTTTCAAACTTCTTTTATTTAACTTGAATTTTAAAGGTCAAAGTTTAAGGCAACATAAGTATAAGATATATGTCTAACACTTTGGATTTTAGTCTACGTAGATTCTCCAATGAAAAGAAAAGAAAACATGCAAAAGATATTGTCTAAAAGGTAAAATTCATTAAAATGGGAGACCCAAGAAGACAATAAATAGGTGAAAGGAAAGCTAAAAAAAAAAAAAAAAAAAAAAAAAAAAAAAAAAAAAAAAAAAAAAAAAAAAAAAAAAAAAAAAAAAAAAAAAAACAAAGAACAAAGAAAAGGAAGAGACATAATATACCCAGTCACAGTGTCCTAGATTTTAAAAATGTATAAGTTGGACCTCTAGATTTGTATTCATATCTAAGACCTATACTTGAGTCCATGCAACATAGAATAAAACAACCTTTTCTTCTGTTGGTAAATAAGAAAACTGCTTATAGGAGACCAAGATAATTCAGCAATCAGCATCACCCTTAACGTCTCTATTGCTACTGAAAAAGCTTCAATGTTTCAATTGGTCCGTTAAAAGTGAAAGCACTTGCTTACTAGAACATTTCACTCGAATATTGTTAAAATTGGAAGTTTAAGTTGGACGATGACAATACGGAGGCTTGCTTGCCCCTAGGAAGAAAGAATCTTATTGAACATATTTTGCGACTCGACATCAACACTTTGGAAAACTAGACACGTTAGTAGTTAATTACTTGTACATTATCCATTTCTTTTGAATTTTATGTTTATATCTTAGGTGTTGTAAGCCTATACATATAGAAAACACAACCATGTATGCCCTTAAAACACTGAATGCTGCAAAAACATGCATGCTCAGAAGCACATCCATGCAAACAGAAAGAAAAACATAATAAGGGGGAACAGGAACAAAATGATCACCTGATTATGGTACCCTGTTGCCACCTTCTTCCTGGAGATTTTTTCTTCCCTTTGCCAAATGTCCAACCGGTAGGAGAAAATGCAACAATTAGATTGAAACGGTCCTAATTCCACATCGGAACATTGGAACTAACATTAGCATTCAAAGCCTTGAACCAGGCCATAAAACACATCTATATTAAAACACGTAAGAATAACTGCATTTGCTATTCAAGAGAAGGGAAGAGAAGAGACAATTAAATAAAAGAAAGCAAAACTATAAAACAAATTAAGATGTTGAGCTTTTTAGCTAGATACATCTATTTAATTGAATTTTGGATCTATTCCGAATATACATATCGTGCTAAAGATTCAAAACGAATTTATTTTTTTTCTTTGTTTTATTTTATAATAAAATAAAATGAAGATGAAAAATATGAAATCCACCCAATGCCATGGATTTCAAATTTGAAAAACTTATTTTTCAGTAAATCCATCATGAAATGATTTTGTAGAATGTCCAATATCTATTTTAGACCCAGGTTGAAAATCAGTCACATTCATAATATTTCAATGCACTTAAGTTCCAGGAATTTTTAAAAATGTCAAGAATTATATGTAATGAGTGTCTCACCGAGTATTGGTTGGATATGTGCTTCATCCGTTTAAAGCTTGCAATTGTCCACATGGGCACAACATGAATGTGACTTTCATGTTCATTCGATGTAAGCCACCGCATATCTTCTTCAGGAAGCCCAAAGCATGCTAGAAGACGCAATTTTGCAGCACCAACATATACCTTCTTTTGCAAACATCGAGCAACTTCAAGAAACAGCCTTTCCTTCCCTATGATAGAAAACCAAGTAAAAGAAAACAGAGGAAAACTGAGAGAGGTAAGAAGCCTGTGCATTAACAAGTAAAAGAAAACAGCTTGGAGGCCTAACTTAAGAATGAGAAAAAGGCTACTAGAAAGGCCTTTAAAATATGATTGGAAAAATGGCATACAAACATAAGTAAAAAATTTATTATTATGATTTTTTTTTACAGGATATGTTGAAAAATGGAGGTCATTGGATGTATGTCTCTTTAGTGGAAGAGAGCAGATAATTACCAATTGTGTAACTACCAATCAAAAACAGAGTTTTGGGGTTGAAGGCCTCAGCTTGTATTGCCTCGATTACAAATTGTATTATGGCCTCCTGCTTTGGAAAGTCATACTGCAAGAAAGCATAAGAGCTGCTATTAAAATAAAAAAAAATAATTAAAAAAAATCTTTCAAAGACAAAATACCCCAATATAATTGGATAATCAAAAGTGTATGCAACTAGAAGCCATTTGATATGACTAAGGATAAATATACATGTCAAACATCTAGAAAGCTTACAAAAGACAAAAGAAAGGTCGACTACAAAGTGTGGGCCTTTTCCTTTTGTTGTTGTTTTTAAAAGATATAGCATTCTAAAACTGTTAGGCGAGAAATTGTTGCATGGAGTGGAATTCATGCGCATGATAATATAGCTTGAACAAGGCCAACTGCACCTATTATAGCGTATATAATATGTGCAAGAGACAATATTGAATGGTTGTTTTCAGAGGATACCCACAGCCTTATGATGCCTTATGATGCATTCAACCGCCCCTAGGATATTGAAGCTGTAAGCTTTAACTTTTATTCATTTTGCAAATCTCATAAATGGGAATTGCCCAACTATATGCAGTATCTCCTTCGTCAAATCTCGAGGGGAACATTTAACGCCGGATAAAATTCACATAAAGCAAACTCTTCCTTGTATTTAATGTTAGAAATTTTTAGCACCTAAATTTGATTTGATTTTTCTTTTTTTGTTGGGATCATCAAGTAAGATTACCATGTTGAGCACTTTCTCAGCTTATACTCATGATTTTAAAAAATGAAGTATATCCTCCATTTCAGACATTTAAATTTGAAAATGGCAATTTTAACTATCAAAGCATGTCAGTATGTGTAATTTTCTCATTTTTCTGTCGTGTTCCACACAGCCTCGCTGAGTTACAAGTTTTTCACTCAATTAAGAGAACGTATGTCATCCAGCATATGAAGGTCCAAAACTGATTTCTCATACCTGAGGATTACAGTAAGTAGTATCAAGGATCAATGTCTGAACAGAAGATGATTGCAAAATAGAATTTTTAGCCATCTCCTCACCAAACCGAAAATCCCCTGTGTGAAGAACTGTCTGGAAGGATAAAGAAAAAAAAAATTCAATTCAGAGGATGACAGAAACACCTACAGAATAATGATGAAAGACTTTGTCAAGAAGTCATGCGGGACCACACCTTACCATTGGATGGTTTGAATAGGATAATTATGGAACCTGGGCAGTGGTTTGCATCAAAACATGTTATATCCACCCCTGCAATTCTAATTGTCTGGTTCAGCGGTAGGACTTCTAACCGATCCCACGGAATCCCAATCTTCATATTTACAAGCCGGGCTGTGATTAAAGAGCAATATATCTTTCCACAGCAGAAGCTCCTTGTAAGTCCCTGATAGTCTGCAAGGCAAATAGCATACAAGTTTAGAAGATATTCCTAAGCCATTTGTTCAAATAACTATGACAATAATGCAGAAAGAAGCAACAAGGTGAATTACATAATATGATGAGCCATTTAGATTTACAGGCTAGTTATAGAGTTCTATACAGACAATGCAATGAAAACTACAACCTATAACTTTAAGGATAAGTGATGGAATTTAAGCATACACAATATTTGGATGGCTATATGGAAGTAATGCCGAGAAAAACTGAATTGCCCATAACTTCTGCAGAAGGAGACAGTCCTATACTGCAGTTTGCAAATGCGTCTAAGTTTGGTCAACACTAGGATACACAACAAAAAAAGACCTTCAAAACCATTTTTCAAGGTGTCCAAAACCACTACCTGACCCATTGCTCCAACCTAAATTCAACTGTTATATTGGCCTCGTCTAACACATAGGTTCAGGCATGCAAACATTCCAACCCCAAAATTACAAGAAATGATCTATATTGATTTCACAATCAAAAGCTTTTGTGTCATGAAAATGATAATTTCAAACTCAATCTGACTGGATTAGAAATTTTATAAAAAAGTAACCACACAACTGAAATCCATGAAATTTGAACCACATGTCTACTGAATGTTTCTGAAGTCAATATTTTGTCAAATATATCTACAGACATATAAAACAAATGTTGAATTCTCTTCTAAGTAAAGAAAATAGCCATGTGAAGGAAAGGCAAACTTTTGAACTTTGATCTTTGATAAAAGATATGGCTGTCATGGTTCTAGGGATCATAAATCTAAAAGTTTATAAAATCTCCATTCATAAAATTCCCAAAGCATTTTAGTCAAGGTGGAGAACATAAATATAAAGTTGAAGGACATGTACTTAGGTAAGAATTCTTGGCTCAACTTGTTGGCTAATGAAATAGAAAGAAGAAGAAATTAAGGGTTTCCTGGATCTTGTATAATGAGGTATCATATAGGAACATAGTGTAGAAAGGATCTCAACGATAAAAAGGTAGGCTCTGAAGAATTTTCAAGAACTGATCAAAAAGAGCATTTTTCTTTTTTCCATTTCAAATCAAGTTACTGTGTTATTACCAATTTCAAAGCTTGAGAAATTTCTGGGATAAATCAACATATTATAAAGTGAATAGTAATAGATGTAAATTTCTAAGCCTCGTATTGGTTGAATTTGCAGTGAGCATGTGCAAATCAATATATAGCACATCCTTATTGATTGTGACCCAATACAAAACAAATAGTTTCTGTGTTTGGTAGAGCCACACTGAAAAGTAACAATAGAAGAAAGGATACTTTTCTCTGCCGAACAACATTTTTGAGACACAAGAAAAATAAACCTAAAAGGAAGCGACTTACGATCCATATGAAAGTGTGTAAGAAACCAATGGGAACAATCTCCTCTTACATATCGGAAAGCATCCTGCAAAAGTAAAATGAAACATATGTATAGGAGAGTAGCTGTCAGAGAAGTAAGAATTATACCTTTGTTACACTAGCATCAAAATAGAGAAACCCTCAAAGAAAGATAAGCGCTAGAACATTTTCATCCATTAATCCTGATAAAAACCCCAAGAAAAATATTTGCTATTGGACTAGGAGGTATGATAGCCCCATTGAAATCCGACTCATCACCAAAGGCCATCAGCCTGATTTCATCTCTTATAATTTGACATTAAATCATGCTAACTGTCCAAATATATGAAAGAATCATTGACAATGCAGAAAATCGGGAAAGCTAAAAAAATAAAAATAAAAATAAAAATAAAAAAACAGTGAATAGATATTGATTATTGTTAAATTTCACAGAACTGAGTCTCTCACAGAACAATGGTAGCATATTTAGAACTTCACTCCCATTTCACAGTAATAGCTGATTAGAAAAATAGTGCAACAGGGTAGAACTATTGGCTTAATAGTTTAACATATGATAAGCAACACATAAGATCCAAAGTTTAAACCTAGAGTTCACCTACAAATTTTTATTTAAAAAAGGCAAAAAGAAAGAAAGAAAAGAAAAGAAAAGAAAAACAAGAGCACCGAACTTTTCTCAGATTTGCCAACCATCTGTCTTCTTGCATGGAACCAAGATGGAAACAGTTCATAAGCAACAAAAAAATAAACTTATTGCAGCCATAACATGAAAGGAAAACATGTAGAATTTAGACACAAGCAAAACCACAAACAGGACCCATATTAATAAACCCCAATACAGATAATGCATAGATAATAATATTGTATGCATAGCGAAATCCAATCTCCAATAGCAAAAATAAGAATACATCGACGTACATAAATTTTTTTTAAAAAAAATGCAAACAAACAATGAACAAAATATTGGTTGATATAAGAGATCATACCACTCGAAATGGTGTTCCAGGAATACAACACCACAATGGTACATCTCCAACTTTCCGATTCTTGGCAGTTCTTTTACTCCCAACTTTATTATGACAATGGCCTGGTTGGCGTCTCTTTGACTCAATTTGTGCAGCACAGACCACACTATCTCTCCTTCTATCAACACCAGAAAAACCTGGAAAGTATTCTGTAATCAACTTATTTCCACTTGCCTTCCCAGTATCATTAGGACTGATATTAGAAGCATTATTATTTCCATCATCTACTAGCTTCCTGCCCTTTCTAAGCTCATTAAGCGCATGCACAATCTTCTTCCTGGGACCAAGTGTAGTAATTCCAATATTTAGTAGATCCTGCAAGGTATTATTGATTCCAAGAGCTATTTTAAGAGCCAAGAAAGTAAACCAAAAGGAAAACCAGCCAACATTCATTCCCAAATCCATGAAGTATCTAGTAGAAGATCAGGAAGAAATATGCACAGTATTATGTCTAGCAAAGTATACAAGCCTAAAAAGCAGCATTTTTTTTTTCTTCATTCAAGGCTAGGTTTCCCAAAGGATTATGAGTATCCAATTCATTGATGAACATTATATGCTACACTGATTTGATCATTATATACATCAGGCTTAACAAGTAAAGCACATTCAGAACTTCAATCACTGTTTGATAGCATAGGGAGCTAGTCAAATAATATATAGATCGTTAAGTGCCAGAACTTGAACCTCTTCTGTCAGCCATTGCAGTGTATCCCAATCGATCTCTTCCCTAACAAAAATTTCTTTGTATCTTGATAAACCAAGATTGTGCAGCCACTCAATGACAGGGATGACAGTAACAGCATGCTTAGGAGACTCAACTCTTGCGCTTTCACTTTTTTCAAGAACAGTCTGCAAAAAAACATGAGTTGATCATTTGGTGCTGCAATTTCTTTAATTGATTAATAGCATAACCTCAATTGAATATTCCAAACACATGGAAGGACTAATCCATTCTTATGTTTTCAAAACTGATGCCACTATCATGACACCAAAAGAAAATATGAAAACATCAAAATCAGTTGGTTTTGCCTTGATATAAGAATTGAAAGGAAGGGAAAGTTTTAAAACTTAGAAGTAAAGAATTATGACTGAAATTAAACTTTATCCATCATTGTATTTTCTTTACATAAATTGGAGGAAAGAGACAATGGGAAAGATTGGATATGCACAATCATGCATTTCGGAACTTCCTGTATTAATCTGGTTTTTCTCTGTTTTGCTTTGAGGACTTCTCATCCTCCTCTAGTACTGATTTTTCTTGGGTTCAATGATATAGTCTATGTCTTAACAAATAAAAAATAAAAAATAAAAAAACAGTCATTCTTTAGAGAAAATAGAAGAACACATATGATTAATAGTTTGCTGTCTTCATTGCCTTACAATTTCAGGGTCAGAACGAAAAAATTTGGAAGAAAGGTGATCAGAATCAAGCAAGATAAAAAAGTGAAGTACAGACACTATGAAAAGAACACAGGCAACTGTATAGATAAGATACAACTGTGATACTTCACAAGGAAGATACCCCTCATCAATGAGGAATACAAACAACTGTACAGATGAGCTCTAACTGTGAAACACAGACACTACCACCAACTGCGAAGATAATCAAGATGATTTTACGATATTAACAGCCATAATGGAAAACAGAAAGACAAATAGATTAAAACAAATAAGGACTGACCTTTTGAATTTCATTTGCGTCAAGGCAGTGGTTGGTGTGAACATGTCGTCCTTCATCACTCAAGTCTGAAATATCAGTCCCACATAAAGGACATAGAACCAAACAACCATTTGAAGAGTTTGCTTCGTGCAATTCAACTCCTAGATCAGAGTTTCCTTCCATATCCACCTCAGAACACAACTTCATTAAAACGTCAAGCTGTGTACCAGGTTCAAAATCCACATAGCTATCCCCATCAAAGGGATCATCAGAATGAATGCCAGAGCTTTCATTCGTTCGAGAAGCTAATAATTTGGACTCAATTGAATTTGACAAATATCGTGATGCCGATTCAAATCCCTTCCTATCCTCGTCCCTCTTACCTGCATCTCCGTCCAAGAAATCACATTCTCCTTTAGAACTGGCATTCGCGTTCGACTCAAGCATATGAGATTCAGTCGAATCCAACAAGCACTCATTACCTGATTCTTCAATTCCCTTTTCCTCACCATCCTCAGCTGAAATCTTCTTCGTACGATCAAATTCACTACCATCAACGACACCGCCCGCCACGCTTGAATCTAGTAGCCTAGATGCAACAAAACCCGAAGAACAACAACCACCCAATCCCGTAACATCCTTCAAACTGCTAGAAAGATCATTTCCAGCCCTATAAGTGCAATCGGAGCGTGATTTCATAAACGCAGAATGAAACAACAAATCTCCCGATTTCGAACTGGAAGAATCCGAAGTGAGTCTATTAGTTATCGTGTTCTCTTTCCCCAGAGTGACAGAGCTCTTGGGTTTCTTGGACGATCTGACGCCATTGGAGGGTCTCAAAGTGTTTGATCTTCTGGTGGTTCCGTCAAATGAGGAAGAGGAAGGAGCGAGATTGAGAGAGAGGGACATGGAAGGGAAGATAGGGTTCTGAAAATCGTCATCGTCGTCTGAGGTCGTCGAGAGGGTTTTGGGGTTGAACTGGGGCTTTTCGCATTTCATGAGCGTCTGCTTCTTCGAGGGCATGATGCTGTTGCCGTTACTTTCTCCGAAAGCTCAGTGAGCGCTCCACTGCGACAATGGAGAAGTAGGGAGAATTAGCGGAAGCAGCTGTTGGTCGGAGTCCCGCAACCCGCCTGGTTTTGTTTTGTTTTGGTTTGAAAATCTTTTAAATGGCAAGCAAAAGGGAGGGAAATGCACTAAAATAATGAACGTACAAGCCAACAAGGTATTGTGACCGTCACTACAGGATAAAACGGACTCTTCGACGGTATGAGCCACCGAGGACACCATCCAAAAGTTTTAATTACGGCTATTTGCACCTCTTTTTTAATTCATAAATAACTCTATAGAATCGCCCTAGTTTTAAGTTAATGTCATTTTAAGAAAGGAGCTAAACTCACCTCATTAGTGGCTTTGTTCACCTCATTCTCTAAGTTTACCCCATCCATTAAAAAATTTTATATACTCACCACATTTTTTTCTAAAATTCTTAAACTACCTTTTTTTAAATACATAACTCATCTTCTTCCTATCAAACACACCCCAAATTTCTAAGAAATACACAGTCCTAATATCGTTATTGTTGTGCCATCATTCACCAAGTTTTCAAGGGTATTTTGTGTGTTTTATGTGGATTTGGTGTAGTTCTTATCTTCCTTGTCATTCAACTTTTAGATTGAAAACAAGCTCAAATCTGGTAAGAAATAGAGTTTTTTGTATTTTAAAGTGATTTCATCCTATTCTTGAGATTTCAATGTTCATTTTCACATATTTTTAGCAAGAAAATGGGCAACCTCATGATTTAAAGGGTCTCGACCTTGTGTAAGTGAGACTCTTTTTTTTTCTT
The DNA here is from genome assembly GCA_030144865.1 of Tinospora cordifolia. NCBI lineage: Eukaryota > Viridiplantae > Streptophyta > Magnoliopsida > Ranunculales > Menispermaceae > Tinospora > Tinospora cordifolia. Next base: position 18,980 of record JAJIYU010000518.1, read on the forward strand.
TTAACTTTTTTTTTCTTTTCCTTATTTTTGCCATTTAAATATAATAACTAATTAATGATAGGTTACATTTTATATAGAAATGGCACCAAAGAAAACAATGGCTATTAGAAAGAAGTTGACTCTTGAACCATAATCAACTTCTTTATGCTAAAGTGCATCCAGTTTAAGGACTTCATTAACTGCATTACTTAAGCAAGTTATGATGGCAGGATGATCTAATCTTCCATCAATCAATGAATTTGTTATTGACAACAAAGAAAAGAAATTAAAGAAGGTGAAGAGACTCATGTTGAAAAATGTGAAGAAAGTGAAGGTGCTCCTACCCCTATCCTTCGTGGCCCCTTTAGTTTGTCTATTCTAAGAAATTTTAAGCACTATGTTGTTGTATCACTATGGAAAAACAATGTTAATTTTCATTCATATAGCCAAACATTTTTCTCTCAACAATGGACTATCAATAATCTATTAAAAAAAACTTTTGCGAGTGTAGCATTGAGGCCTGCTAAAGTGTATAAATCATATGAGTATGATCAAGGCGTAGAACCTAGAATGTCACTTACAATGGGCTCGCCTATAGAAAATTATCAATAAATCTTGATTAAGATTGTTGATCACATACTCCTATAGCTATACTAATATGATGCTTATTTCAGCATTCATTAAGAAGTGGCATTTAGAGATCAACATATTTGACCTCCCATATAATGAAATGTCAATCATACTTGATGATGTGTGCATTCTCCTTTATATTCCAACGACAAAAAAATTAATTTCACTAAAACTGATCAAGTTTGATGGTGTTATTCACTTGGTTTATGAGTGATTGGGTGTCCCTAAAAATGGAACCATGGAAGAAATTACAACGACTAAAGGGCTTACATTCAAAAAGAGATGGCTAAAGAATGTCTTTGGTATGGTCAGAGAAAATGCAGATGAATATTACTCTATCGAGCATTAAATTGATTGTATTCCATAATATCACAAAATTACCCTGAGAAGACTTGAGCTATATTCTCTATCCTATTTGTTGTTATGTTCCCAAAGTGTATTACCTTATTAGTCCAAGTCTTCAAAAACATCTCCCTAAATTAGTTCAACCAAGTATTTTTCCAAATATGAGAGCAAGTTCTCAAATACACTATGTTCGGGCTCCATAATATAAAGCTTTTTGTTGTACTCATTCTCTGTTGAAATGTTTACCAAGGCATTCCACTTATCAAGTAATTATTTGAAATCATCATTCTCTTGAAACATTTCTTTTATGTTAACTAATGCATTTCTATTGATGTGTCATGTACATAATAAATTAGTTGAAACATTTCTGTTGATGTGTCGCAACCCACTTCGTAAAAGTGACGTCACGACCGGTACATTATACCATATACGCTACACCTATGTATATAATACTATGTCAACCTCTTACACTCAAAACTATTCCATATCGACACAAAAATTTTGACAGATTCTCCCCTAAAACTTTGACTTATCCCAAATAAAAATCATCACCTAATAAACAATATTATCAATTCACATATCCATAACAGATAATATTCCATAGACGATCATCGATCATGACCCATAATTCATAATCTACAATGTTTCACACTCTTAACTAGTATAAACAGATCCAAATCCCTCTGCTGATATTACATATACAATGATAATTATAATTATACAAAAATATAGCCCACAAAATAATTAAATCTATGCACATAACAATAACTGAAGATTCAACTACTCTTCCTATGTTGGCCTCTTTCTTTTTCTATCTATTTCTGAAATGTTAAAGATAATATATAAGTGTTGGCAACCCCGCAAGTGTACATGATCGCAATACTAACAATCGATAAGACCAGATATCGGAGGTACTTATGGCAGAACGGGTCGATCTGGTCTGAATTGTTTGAATCTAAATGAGAATCTAAACTATCAAAAGCAATAAAAATTTGTTTAAAAAACTATATTGAAAAGTTATCTAAGATAGTAAACTCTTGTGTATACCCTTCGATTTCTATTTCAATTCATTAACTTCTTGCATTATGAGTTCTAGGATTCGCCATTAAAGCCCTCTCCCGAGGTACCTCAATTCCTATTAGTCTTGTCCCCTAATACCCTCTTCTGAGGCACATAGTCAACAACGTAATGTTGTATGAGCAGTAATCACGTACAACCTCCTAAACAGTTAACAACCTTCCAGTCAATCAATTAAGCTAGGTCTATATTATGATAGTCTAACCATTAAACCTCTCTTCCGAATTAGTTTAATGGTTTGAAATCATAATGTTCATAGTCAGTAAAAATTAAACATTAAACACGCATACTATAAAACAATGCATCAAAATCAATTACTTGAAATAAGAAATCTCAAGTTCATACATTAGAGATTTACATCCTAGATATTAAAAATTAACTAGCCTGACATTGTATTAAATGCAAACATCAAAGAAAAATGAATAAAAGTTAACATACTCCAAAGCTTGACCCCTTAATCTTCAATCTCTTCTTGGTCTTCTAATTTTTCTCCTTTTGAGTTGTCACAATCAGGAATTTTTGAATTAGGTTCCCTTAAACTCTAATCTCGTTTTCTATTTAAAGGTCCACACTAAAAAAATCCTAAAAATATAAGAAACCCAGTAATTAATTGTGTTACCGCAGCCAATGACCACGGTCAGCATCGTCCCTAAGTGAAAACACGGATTTTTACCATTCTTATGAACCGCGGTAGACATTTTTGTCATTCTAATCACGTTCTGGTTATTGTAGTCACTAGACCACTAACCGCGGTAACCAGTGTGTCACTTTTTTTCTTTGTCTTCTTTCAGCTACCTTGGTCGTCGATTTTCCTACTGCGGTAATTGGTTGTTTTCCTTTGATTTCCACTTTTCTTTATCTCTGCATGTTGTAATTCTCTCTTGGCTTCATTCTAATCCTACACCACACTAAAAAACCTTCCCCAGACATCATTTTCTCATAGAAATGCTATAAACCATAAAAACAATGCTGAAATGCAATGAAACATGTAATTCCTAATATGAATGCTCATGCCACTAATTATGCACAAATGTATTTAATTCTCCCCTAAACTTCTATAAATTGCAATATACAACCTATACTGATGCCAACCTATTATGCAACTAACAAATACCCCCAACTTAGACTATTGTTCGTCCCCGAACAATGACTCAAATTCTAATTCTAATTCTTCATGACATACCATATATAATTGAGTTCCCCTTTTCACTCATCATTGTAACCTTAAACATCCATCCCTATAGCTTACAACTCATTAACATGTCCCTAAAGCTGCTCAGATTGTCTAGATTTTCATCTCATCCTCTATTCTCTTCTCATTTCATCCTCTCATCTATCACTATTTCAATAATCTTAAACTTTTTCATTCCACTAATAGACATCCTTTCCTAATACATTAGTACACAAACCCTTTCAATGCCCTTCTCTGTCAATCATTTACTCAAAACAAACTTCAACTCAGATCAGTGGTCTTTTACTTTGGTCATAACATGGCCTGGCTCAAGGTAAAAGTGTAAAAAGATATTTATTCTGACTCAACTGTACACTCAAGGTTATAACAACTTTTTTCATTCAATGCACAATTATTATCTCTGGAAATCATCATATTTGCTCAATTCTTTTCCATCATTTTGTTTTCATAGCTCTCCCAAACTTATTTCCTCATTCATAATACAATATTTATTCATGGACGCTCAGCTTTCAATTTTTTTTAAAACAATGCTTTAGTAGTATTAAACTATGTGTGTACATAAATGGGTGTGTTTTATAACGGATAACTGGTTTGTATGTTGTTTTGGGTTCATAACAAGAATTCAGGGTATAAAACTTAAAATTGGTTTCAATTGGTAATTATGTCTGGGACTGACCTTTTGGCTATGGCTAAAACAGTGATGGCCTACTTCATCTCTTTACTAAAGTTCTTGCTAAGTAATTTCAAGATAGATTTGATTATTTCACAGATCTGTAAAAAATTTGTTCTATTTGTAGTTTGACTTCCACTCTTTACTTACTTAGTTTCAGATTCTCAATATACCTAAGACTACAAGATTCTATCAGACTTGAATTTCAGATAAACCAAACACACAGACTATTTGAACATACTCTAGTTCTCTGTATCATTGCTCTATAGGAACTTCAAATGTCATTAGTCACTCAGTGAAGGTTTCAATTATTATGATATGCGTTTAGCCTAATTGACTCGTACTATATGTTCCTAACATGCTCCTAAAGTATGCAAAGCAAAGCACTAAAAAGAAAAACAAATATGAAATTAAAAGAAAACTAACAACTAAATCAGACAAGTAGAAGCGATTCGCACCTCCGAACTTAAATAGTGTCTTGTCCTCAAGAGCACACTGATGCCCACAAATGGGAGAGTAAACATAAAAAAACATGCATCCAAAAAGTAGAGAGGTTAGTCTGGAGATCTCACAGATTTTAAGCAAATGGATTAATAATGGAGAAAGTCAAACACATCAAAAGTAACTATACAAAGTCTAAGCAACAAAATTTGGAAGAGGACATAGAAAAATAGAAATAAAAAATCCTCTCCAAAAACTTCAGCCTCAGTGATGTAGTGATTGTCGTCCCCTCCATCATCATCATCATCATCATCATCAACTGGCGGAGTATGAGGTACAGAGGCGCACAATATGCCATAGCCATGTAAGGCATGCAATAGGTGGGAAGAAGATTAGCCTGTACCTTGGCCAGATTAGTGCCATGTAACCACTAGGTTAAGTAGGCCAACCAATACATGATAGTATGGGGATCAAAAGGCAGCATAGCTAATGAAGATGGCTCAGTAGTAGCAGAAAAGGAAGGTGGAGCTGCAGTGGAAGGAACATGATCTGTTGCAGTGGGATCAACTGAAGGTTGTGGAGACTCTGCAGAGGCTTTGCACCTCTTAGCAAGTGTAGTGGTAAACATCTTTATAGCATTGTGCTCCTTCATCTTCAGCAGGGGCTCGCTCCGCTCCCAGACTACCTTGGCTAGTTTGCACAGCTCTGTAATCAAGGTAGGATGGGGTAGTCCCGCATTGGTCTTGTCAATGGCAGACCGAATGAAACTAGAGATAATGGTTCCAATATTGATCGAGAGCTCCTTCATAATGTAGTAAACCAAAACTGCCCTCTTTACTATCACCCTTTTAATAGCCAAAAAGGGAAGAAGGTTAGCACAAACCAGATAGAGCCAAACTTTGGCAGGCGTATGGAACATGGCCTTCACTAGGTTCACAGGCTTGTCGTTATAACAAGTCCATGAAGCGTCGTCAACGCACAACGTCCGCAGCACATCGTCCGAATCAAAACGAGGTAGTAAGGTATGGTACTCATCCAGAGAGTTAATGGGAAGTCTGTACACCTCATTGATGGCCGCCGAACTAAATTGGACCCACTTCCCATGGACCCAAGTGCTACCTCTGTCAGCCGCATTGGCATAGAACTCTTGCACCAATGAGATGATAGTGGTGGATGATGCTTGAATGAGTCGCTCCCAGATGCAATCAGCGACTACAACGTCAATGCCCAGCTCACACTCCTCCTGCATCAGGATGATGCCTCGTTCTAGAATGAGATGTTTGTTGGACCGAATAAGATTGAACCGCTGCTTTGCTACAGCAGTCCTGAAGTGAGTCCAGTCTACAAGAGGTGGAGGAGGTGCGGGCTGCTTCTCTTTGGATGTCGGGTATTTCATTTGAGGAGGCCTGCAAAAATAAAATTAGTAGACAAGGAAAACTTTAATCCATATAAAAGAGAAAGAACATTGAAATGCAACAGAACAAATGCTAACATATCTCATAGGAGACTAGTTACCCAAAGAAATCATTGAAAAATCCATGTGCAGCAATAAAACTAGTCTTAAGATCCCAACTATAGCAAACACTGCATGTAGTCTATCAAAAACATCAAACACCCAAGGCATTGCAAAATAATCATGAATATTCAATAGCACATGTCCATCACATTCATTAACTCATTCAAATAAGGCAAACAACAGCCAAAATCCAGTATCTACAATGAGTTTATGAGTCCGTTAATGCCAAAATCTCTAGCAATCACTCATAAAGTTGATGGATGAAGACAAAATTGAAAAGCTTTGAAGAGAAAGGAAATCTAAAGCATGAAAAATGAAATCTAAATCATGAAACAATCCTAAATATGAGATTAAAGGAAGGAAATAATGTAAAATCAAGTAAAAACACTTACATTTGCATTGAAACAGGAAGGAAAATGCCAAAAAACCACGTGAGAAACCAAAAGTCAAAGAAAAAATTAGAGATTTCCAGAGCAGAATGCAGAAAAATTATCAGGATTTGTCTTAAATAAGACCTAATTACTATGGTAACTGTTCGAGTAACCGCGGTAAGTGAGTGAAATTTTTTTATTTCAAATTTTTGCATATTTGCTGACTGCGGTTCACAGAATTGTATAGTTCTATGGACCTTGGTACAACGATGCTCAAAAGTGTTCGTTCTTGATACCGCAGTACACAGAATTATATCTATCTGTGGACCACGGTAATTTCATGTACGTTTGAGTGATACCCTTTGGTGACCACGGTACACAAAATATAGCATTCTATGGACCGCGGTACAGGCATGATTTCTTGGTGGTGCGTTCCTATTGACCGCGGTACACAGAATTGTGGTGTTTTGTGGACCGCGGTCACCAGAGGCAAAAAATATTTTTCCTCTCTTTTCTCTATTTTTTTACTAAGTCCTAAATACTATGAGGCTAAGAACTTAAGAAATCACACTTTAAAATCTCCATGAATCCTAGAAAAATGAAAAAGTATAAACGAAATGAGTGCAAAAAAATAAAAATCAACAGTGAGTTGCCTCCCACTCAGCACCACGTTTAACGTCGTTAGCTCGACGAGGATACGGCATGTCAGTCTTGGAGTTCTACCAGCTCCACCGTTTGTTTTGGTCCTCCACAAAATATCTTCAATCTTTGATTGTTCACTTTAAATTTATGGCCATCTATCAAGCTTTAAACCTCCACTGTGCCATATGGGAACACTTGTGTAACAAGGAAGGGTCTTGACCAACGAGATTTAAGTTTTCCAAGAAACAACCGGAGTCTGAATTAAATAATAATACTTGCTGTCTTGGTTCAAAATCTTTCTTCTCAATGAGCTTGTTATGCCACTTCTTTGTTCTTTCTTTGTATATAGTGTTGTTCTCGAAAGCATCGTGCCAAAATTCTTCAAGTTCTACAAGTTGAAGTAGACAATTCTCCCCACAAGCCTTTGCATCAAAATTCAGCTTCTTTATCACCTAGTAAGCCTGATGCTCTAATTCACAAAGCAGGTGATAGGATATCTCATACAACAACTGATACAGGGACATGCCAATGGGAGTCTTAAAGGTTATCCGTATGCCCACAGTGCATCATCCAATTTTAGGGCCCAATCCTTGCGATTTGCTCCAACTGTATTTTGCAAGATTGCCTTGATATCTCGATTAGACAATTCAGCTTGCCTATTGGTCTATGGATTATAAGGCAAAGCAACCTTGTGTTGCACTCCGTGTTTGGTGAGAAGGTTATTGAAAATTCTATTACAGAAATGTGTACCTTCATCACTCACAAGTGCTCCAAGTTTGCGAAAACGAGAAAAAATGTTGCAAGAAAGGAACTTCAACACAACTCTGGCATCATTCTTGGTTGTGGCCACTGCTTCAACCCATTTACAGACGTAATCGACAACAAACAATATATATTGTTTTCCATCCAATGGTGGAAAAAGTCCCATGAAGTATATGCCCCATACATCAAATAATTTGACTTCCACAAAAGATGTAAGAGGCATCTCATTTTTTTTTGAAATGTTGCCCTGTTTCTGGCACACTTTGCATGTCTTCACAAATTGATAGGCATCCTTTAGCATATTGGGACAATAAAACTTACTCTCAAGAACACGCATACCAGTGTGTTGATGGCTGTAATGACCACTATAGGGCAAAGCATGGCAATCATGAAGGACTTTGTTAAATTTAGCTTCTGAAATGCAATGATGAATAACTTTATTAGTGCACCTCCAGTAGAGAAAGGGATTATCCCATAGATAGAACTTAGCTTCATGTAGGAAGCGCTTGAGATGAGCGTGGGACAAGTCTGGTGGAGTAGTGGTAGTGGCCCTATAATTAGCAAAATCTGCATACCATGGTGCGTTGTCACTGACAATCAAGAGGTGCTCATTGGGAAAGAGTTTGACTATGCTCTTTGGATCATGAACTGCTTCATTGAATATGCAAGACAAGTGATCAACTACCACATTCTCTGTACCCTTTTTGTCTATCACCTCTATATCAAACTCTTAGAGCAATATAATCCATCTTATTAGTCGAGTCTTTGCATCCTTTTTTGTGAAGGGCTGACGAATAGTGGCATGATTGGTGAATACCTTAACATGAGAACCCACAATGTATGACCGAAACTTGTCACGTGCAAAGACAACAACTAGCAACTCTTTTTTAGTAGTAGTATAATTCTTTTGAGTATCATTTAGCGTCTTTCTTGCATAGTATATAGCTATGAACATCCTGTCGCGTCTCTGCCCCAATATGGCCCTAACAGCATAACCACTGGCATCACACATTATTTCAAAAGTCTTCTCCCAAACTGGCGTAGACATAATAGGAGCGGATATTAGAGCCTTATTTAATGTATTGAAGGCTTCAACACATTCAACTGTGAAGTTGAATTCAGCTTCCTTCTCAAGCAAATTGCATAGGGGGTGAGTTGTTTGAGAGAAATTCTTAATAAATCTGTGATAAAAATCAGTGTGCCCCAAAAATTTACACAATTCTCGAATAGATGTAGGGGGTGTCAAATTCTCAATGACTTGGATTTTTGCCCGGTCAACCTCAAGGCCATTAACAAAAACCTTATGGCCCAAAACAATGCCTTCCTGAACCATAAAGTGGCATATCTCCCAATTGAGTACTAAGTTCTTCTCCTCATAGCGAGAGAGAACTTTTTTCAAATTAAACGAACAGACATCAAGCATATCACCAAACACAAAAAAATCATTCATAAACACATCCTTGATGTCTTCAATCATGTCTGCAAAAATTGCCATCATACATCTCTGAAAGGTGGCTGATGCATTGCATAGACCAAACAACATCCTCCGAAATACATACGTCCCATACGGACAAGAGAAAGTGGTCTTCACTTGATCCTCTGGTGCAATGACTATCTGGTTGTACCGGGAGTACCCATCCAAGAAGTAATAGAAGTCATATCTAGCAATCCTATCTAGCATTTGATCCACAAAGGGCAAAGGGAAATGATCATTCCGAGTGGCTTTGTTCAGTTTTCTATAATCAATGCACACATGCCACCCAGTAGGGGTCCTTAAAGCAGTTGTCTTTCCCTTCTCATTTGTAACCACAATGATTCTTCCTTTCTTGGGCACAACGTGGAGAAGGCTAACCCACTGTGAGTCTAAAATGGCATAGATAATGCCTACATTCAATCGTTTCATTACATCTTCCTTTACCACTTCCTTCATTATTGGGTTAAGTCTTCGCTGGTGCTCCACTATACGCTTATGAGAGTCTTTTATTAAAATCTCGTGCATGCAAATGGCTGGACTTATACCCTTGATATCTTCAATTGTCCACCCGATAGCGGACTTGTGATCTTTGAGCACTCGTAACAACTTTTCTTCTTGGATAGAGGTTAATGAAGAAGATATAATAACTGGTAGGGATAGTGCTTCATCCAAATAGGCATATTTTAGATGCTCAGGAAGTGGTTTTAGATCAATGGCCTTAGAAACATCTTGAAATTTTTCAACATGAGTGGCATTAGATAATGGAGCATGTAGGCTGTTAGGCTCTGGTGGGGACGCTTCTAAAGCTAGCACAATTAGCTTCTCATCTTCAGACATAGGTTGGGGAAAAGAAATTAAATGGGAGATACATCCAACTAAGTTATCTTGGGAGATCAATTCATCTACAACTTCAACAATGCATTGCATTCATGCATATCACTGGGGTAGTTCATAGCTTTATAGAGGTTGAAAACCACTTTTTCTTTATTTACTCTCAAGGTGAACTCTCCCTTGTGTACATCTAGTGCATGACCTGTAGCTAGGAATGGTCTCCCAAGGATAAGCGGGATCTCACAATCTTCTTCCATGTCCAAAACTATAAAGTCAACTGGAAAAATGAATTTGTTCACCTTTATCAAGACATCTTCAATAATGCCCTTTGGATAAAGATCTATTTGCTAGCTTAAAAGTAACTGTGTTTGGTTTGATTTTTGACATGCCCAACCTCTTGCACACTAATAAGGGCATGCGATTGATGCTAGCCCCTAGATCACAAAGTGTCTTCTCAAAGACTTTAGACCCAATGTTACATGGTATAGTGAACTGCCTGGATCTTTCAATTTCTGGGGAAAATTCTTCTGAAGAATTGCATTACATTCTTTAGAAGCGTTACAGTTTCAAAGTCTTCTAACTTTCTCTTTTTAGACATGATTTCCTTCATAAATTTTGCATAGTTGGGCATTTGATGTAGAGCTTCTGCAAAAGGAATGTTGATATGAATCGTCTTGAACATTTCCATAAATTTAGCAAATTGTTCATCCAACTTCTTCTTTTGAAACCTTTGAGGGAATGACAATGGTGGAGGCTCTAGAACTTTACCATCTTGAATGGTAATCGCTTTGGGTTTCCTTTGTGATTTGTGAGACACCTTAGGTTGTATAGCTGGTGGGCTTGGAGCGTCCTTTTCATAACTGTCAAAGTCTTCAACTTCAACAGATGGACTAGCTGGATAAGGTGGGCTTGCTACCTATTTTCCACTTCTGGTCATCACCACTTTGTAACTCTTCTTTGGATTTACTTGAGTATTACTTGGAAATGAAGTTCGCTGCTGATTTGATACTATTAGTGCCAACTGTCCCACTTGAGTTTCTAAGCTTCTAACTGTGGCATTCTGTAACACCCCGCCTCTCGAGCCCCATCGTCCACATCATCTGACGATATAATTTTCTTCGATCAAAATCTTGGGCTGCCCGGAAGACGGGCCTGTGCTACATTTTCTTCTTCTTAAACCCAAATCCATGAGAGTTTCTGTATATAATAGTCTATGTACAAAATCTCTCATACCTTCATAAATAAAATCTTTTATTTATTTATTCTAAAATTTTGAATACATGAATCCTTACAAGAGAAAATAAATTCAAAAATAAAATAAATTATTTGGTTTGGGCTCACATGCCCTACAATGAAATAAATAAAAAGAATTCCTAATAAATAACCTTCCACGTAGGCTGATAAATTAATTTCCTGAAATGCGAAAAATGAGGGGAGTGAGCTAAAAAGCCTAGTGAATCATTTCATCTATTTAATTTATTATTTCAATCAAATAACACAAGCATATCAAACACTTTCAGGGATTAAATCGATTCAAACAATATATTATTCTAGTCGTAATTTAGACTGAACGGGGATAACCTCTGTGCTCCAGATTTACGGAGAGAAATCAATTCTAAAACTTAAACCCATCTCTAGTGGGATCATTCCTGAAACTCATTCCATTCTGATGTCAGTCTTGACAGCCAGTTCCAATTCTACATGGAGCACAGAAAGTCTGTCCCCAATCGGTATGTGGTTAAAATCTTATTTAATCTTATTTTTGTGTATAGGAACAATAATAAATAAATATTACAACAGTAATTAAATAACATTCACACTCACGAAAACATTGACTTTCGATTTTTGATGTAGAAGATCGTATAAGACGCAACTACAGAGCATACTCTCTTGGTCATAAACAACATAATAATGCATGATAAATAATAACTCCAACAATATAACATTCATATTGACTTTTGATTTCTGATGTAGAAGATCGTACAAGATGCAACTACAGAGCATACTCTCTTGGTCATAGGCAGTATAATAATTGAATAGCATAAATAAAAATGACAAGAATAAATTTCAACTAATAAGGCAAGCAAACATTATTTAAATCAAAATAATAAATTAAAAGAAAGGAAAGAACTTCACCTCGAGATTGCTTCCTAAATTGTGTAGCACTTCGTTGCTACTACTTCACAAGCTATTTAGAATAGCTCAAGGAAAGGGAAGAGGTTGCCAAGAAGGACGCAAAGAGAGAGCAAGAGGGATTTCAACTCTTGTCTTGGGATGAATGAAATGAGTGTGGCTGGGGATTTATATAGAGTCTCTGAGGGTCATATCCGTCATTTTTTGCCTTCCTAATCAGGAGAATTTTCATTTTTTGCTTGCTTTGGGCGGCTAGATGATTAGGGTTTTTGATATTTTTTTTCATCCAAATCAATGGCTAAAAATGCATTTTTTGCTCAATCTAACGTTCACAATTTTTCCTTAAATTTTTCTTTCAAAATTTATATATATAGATAAAGGGGTGGGAGCGCACGAATTCGCATGGCGTCCCGCCACAATTTTTTTTAACTTATATATATATATATATATATTCACAATTGCATACCTCTATATATTTATAAGTTTTATAAATATCATGTTAAATATATTATTCAAAATATTATTTTCTTAATTTAATAGAGAAGACTATGATGTATATACACCTATTAAGTATATTTACCCAATATTACTACATGCCTAATATCAATTAATGCATATTCATATACTTCTATGCTAATTAATTAATTAATTACGTACCAATTTAAGATAATGTGTCAAATATCAATTGGTAAAGTGTCACATATATAGGCATAGACTAATCATATATGTACAAAATAATTTGGGGTATTACACTCTACCCCCCTAAAAAGGGATTTCGTCCTCGAAATCCATTAGGAGGTTAGTTAAGTGTTCGTTGATGGATTGCTTCTAGTGAACAGTTCTGGGTACTTATTTTGTATTTCACTTTCCAATTCCCAAGTAGTTTCTTCTATTCCATGATGCTTCTAGAGAACCTTAACTAATGGAATATCTTTTGTTTTCAGGCTCTATACCTTGCGATCTAAAATCCTAACCATCGCTTCTTCATATGTGGCATCATTTTGGACGTCTACTTCTTCCCATCAAATTATGTGGGAGGGATTCGGTTCTTATTTTCACAACATTGATACGTGAAATACATTGTGGATTGAGGACATTCGATTTGGAAGGTCTAACTCGTAGGTGCATTCGTCGACTTTCCTGAGTATTTCGAAGGGTCCAATGAATCGTGGTGCTAGTTTTCCTTTGATTCCAAATCGTTTGATCCCCTTCTGAGCGCTGATCCTTAGGAACACTTTATCACCTAAGTGAAATTCTAGAGGTCTTCTTCTCCTATTAACGTAGCTTTTTTGTCTACTTTGTGCAATTATCACAAGCTTCTCGATTTGTTTCACCTGATTGGTCATATCCTGCACGAGATTTGGCCCAGTAAGAATGTGATCATCAAGTTCAGCCCAACAGGTTGGTGATCTGCAGGGGCTCCTATAGAGAGCTTCATATGATGCCATCCCTATACTTACCTGGTAACTATTGTCATAAACAAATTCTGCCAAGTGCAGGTGCTTACTCCAGTTCCCTTTGAAGTCAAGGACACAAGACCTCAGCATGTCTTCCAGCGTCTGTATAACTCTTTCTGATTGGCCATCTGTCTGGTGGTGGAAAGCCGTACTCATGGTGAGTGTAGTACCTATTTCCTTCTGTAAACTCTTCCAAAATTGTGAGGTGAAATGAGTGTCTCTATCTGAAACAATTGTCTTAGGTACTCCATAAAGGCGCACAATTTCTTTCACATAAAGCTCACCTAATTTACTGACTTGGTCTGTGGATCTAATGCGCAAGAAGTGTGCCACTTTAGTGAGACGATCCACAATCACCCAAACAATATCTTCCCCTTTCTAATTTCTAGGTAATTTGCTGACGAAGTCCATGGCAATGTTATCCCACTTCCATTCTGGGATCGGAAGCGGTTGTAACAATCCAGAGGGTTTTCGGTGTTTTGCCTTTACCTGCTGACAGGTTAGGCACTTAAAGACATAGTTGGCTACATCTTTCTTCATACCTCTCCATCAATAGGTTTTTCGAAGGTTTTGATACATCTTGTCTCCTCCTGAATGCATAGTGTATTTTGTTTGATGGGCTTCATTTAGAATGATTTGCCTACTTGGTCCATATTGTGGTACACAAATTCTTTTTCTAAGTCTTAAGGCACCTTCGGCATCCATTCTAAAGTTGGTATGTTTTCCTTGTTAAATTCCTTCAATCAACATTTTGAGCCATTTGTCTTGCCTTTGATCTTCCCTGATTTGATGCAGAAGATCTGGTTGACAAGTCATACTGTATAGATAGACTCGTTCTTCATTCAAAGTCACACCCATCTTAAAGTATTCAATAAATTGGTACATTTGACCCTTTTCCTTCTCTTGTTTGCTGGATTTTATATCGAGGGCATCTGCTACTACATTGGCTTTTCTTGGATAGTAATGGAGTTGGAAGTCATAGTCTTTAAGGAATTTCATCCATCTACGTTGCCTGAGGTTTAATTCTTTCTAGGTATAGATGTATTTCAGACTTTTGTGATTTGAAAATAGGTCAAACCTCTCACCATACAGGTAATGCTCCATATCTTTAAAGCAAACACTATAGCTGCTAGTTCTAGGTCGTGTGTTGGGTAGTTTCGTTCATGGATCTTTAGTTGTCGCAAGGCATAGGCAACAACCTTTCCTTCTTACATTAAAATTGCACCCAATCTGTTTTGTGAAGCATCAGTGTATAGAACATACATGATGCCATGAGTTGGAGTGATTAAGATAGGGGTTGAAGTCAATCTCCTCTTCAATTCTTGGAATAATTGTTCACACTTCTCATTCCAATTGAACAAAACTTCCTTTCTAGTTAGCCTTGTCATAGGATCTGTTAATTTGGAAAAATCTTGAATGAATCTTTTGTTGTATCCTGCTAGGCTCAAGAAGCTTCGAATCTTGGTGACCATCTTAGGTTGTTTCCAATCTATGACCGCTTCCACCTTTTCAGGATCGACAGAGATACCTTCTGCTGATATCACATGACCAAGAAATCTGACTGTCTTCATCCAGAATTCACACTTGTTGTATTTGCATACAGTTGGTGTCTTCTGAATGTTTCTAACACGATCCTCAGGTGTTCTAAGTGTTCGTCTTTGGACTTGGATTATATTAGAATGTCATCAACAAATACCACGACAAACGAGTCAAGGTATTGCTTAAATACTTGGTTCATTAAGTCCATGAATGTTGTTGGGGCATTGGTTAAGTCCATGAATACTGTAAACTCAAAGTGTCCATATCGAGTTCTAAAGACAGTCTTATGAATATCTGATTCATGGATCCTCAACTGATGATACCCTGACCTAAGATCAATTTTTGAGAAATAGGTGGCTCCTCTCAATTGATCCAATAGGTCATTTATTCTTGGTAAAGGATATTTGTTCTTTATCGTCGCCTGATTTAGTTTTCGATAGTCAACGCAGAGTCTCATAGATCCGTCCTTCTTTTTCACGAACAATACTGGACGGAAGGTGATTTACTTGGTCTGATGAATCTTTCTCCTGAAGCTCTTCTAGTTGAGTCTTCAACTCGATCGATTCTACTGGTGCCATACGGTATGGAGGTATAGCTATGGGGTTGGTTACTGGTTGAAATTCAATCTTGAGCTAGATGCTTCTAGTTAGTGGTAGTCCGGATAAGTCATCAGGGAATATGTCTTCGTAGTCTCGGACTACTTCTAGGTTTTTGATCTCTTTTAGTCCTTTAGAGTCTTCTTCTAAGATGTTTTCGAGGTCATCATTCTGCCTTAAGCAGTTCAACATGGCTATCATTGGGCTCCTAGGCAACCTATGAATATCACCATTTATCTTGAAGGTTTCTCCTAAAGGCAACGTTATCGTCACTCTTCTCTTGGGACAATTGATTTGTGCCTGATATTGGTCCAACCAATCCATATCTAATATTACGTCATACCCATGGAATGGTAGCACACGGAAGTCGGTTGAAATCAGCTTATCCCCAAACCTAAGGTCACAAGTACACATTTGTTTTGATGTAACAGTAGCTCCTATAGGTATTGATACATTCAACGTTATAGGCAAAGTCTTTGTTACTAGTTGTAATCTATTAACTAGTTTTTTAGAAATAAAAGACTTTCAAGCACATGAATCAAACAGTAGTTTCACAGCAGTGTTAAATAACAAGAATGTACCTTCAACAGCAGGGATTTGGTCCTCCGGGGCATCAGCGATAACAAATACTCTCGCCTAGTTTTGCCCTCGACCTTGGTTTTGATTTTGTGCCCGACCCTGGTTCTGATTTTGCCCCTGGTTGTTATTTTGTCGAGGCAGTTGTTGTTGAGAACGTACATTTTGTTCTCCCCCTTGATTATTTGGAGGTTGTTGCTGCTATCGCATCTGGGTTTTGTTGGGACAAAACTTTGATAGGTGCCCTCGCTGATTGCAGTTGAAACACCGTCCTTGACGTCTGGCTAGCTCTGATTGTTCTTCTGTTTTGGGTTGGTTTTGCCATTGGAATATTTTGTTTTCGTCGTTCTGATTAGCATTCCTTTTCTTCTGATCTCTCTAGTGATCTCTATCACCTGTTGGTGTCTTGTTCTTGTTCCTTAACCTTTGCTCGAATTCAGCTCTTGCTCTAAGGTTAATGCCCTGTCTACAACTTCTCTATATGTCTTTGGGTAGGCTGTCTTTATTAATTTTCGAATCTCAATCTTGAGACTTTGGGTGAAACGGTTGACCTTCTTCTTCTTGTCATTGATTAATTCAGGTGAAAACTTTACCAATTAGAAAAAGTTGGCCTCATATTCGGCCACCGTCATCTCTCTCTGTTATAACTGAATGAATTCCTCTTGCATCTTCATCAGTGTGGCTTCCAGGAAGAACTTCTCGTAAAATATCTGCCTAAACTCTTCCCAGGTCATTCAGCTAACATTGATAGTCGGGTCTGCCTTTACCATCCGCCACCAACTTCTAGCTGGTTCCTTAAATTGATGGGTAACCAACACTACCCTACTAGGACCTGTTACTCTTAACACATCCAGGTGTTCTTCTACATCCTGGTACCAATGATCAGCTGTCAAGCTATCAGTAGTACCATGGAATTGTGATGGTCCCAGTTTCTTCAGTTCTAACAACTTTCTATGTTCGCTGTTTTCTAGGCCCTCCGGTTCTTCCTGACGATCCGAAATCTCAAGTGTTGGCATTTGTTGTTGCATCAAAATCTGTTCTTGCACCTATGGCTATGGTGCCGCCTGTGGTATCATTCGAGCTAACGTCCGCTCTATTTGTTCCATCACTCTTCTGGTGACTTCATTAATCATGTGTTTCGTCCTAGCCTCAGCTATGCCGTTTTGCACTTCCTAAGAGTCAGTGTCGTCAGATGTAGCACCTCTTGTTGCGTATCTCCTAGGTCCAGCCATTATCTACACATTAACGCCGATTTAGTATTCGTTCCTGCCATTTTGTTTAATCCGTTCTATCATGACTCTAGATTCATGTCTCTAGGTTTTCGATCTGTTCAATGGCCTAATGATTTATTCTTCTAAGTCACTTTTGTTTTTTTTTTTTGGTATAGGGTTTGGTTTCATACAAATAGTACGATCATCATACATTCAATCATTCAAAAAGTTCATGCTAGCATAGTAAAATTCTAGGCTTCCGCTTATACCTCTAGGTTCGTGTGTCTCATACCACCCTTGCCCTTTCACATTGACTTCCACCCAGAGATTTCACTACACCCAATCAATTTCGCAAATATCTTGATTTCTAAGGCTTTCCAAGCCCCACTACACTTGATTGTCCCATACCAGCCAAACATAGGGACACGAGTTCGTCCAAAGGCACCGATCATTCACCAAACATGGTCTGTCATTCTCCTAGTTCAGAATTCTTCTATACCCCTGAATTTTTATGCGTCCCATACCACGTAGAAACCAAGGATATAGGATCATCCCGATCTCGTGCCCTGACCAAACAAGTGTTCGTGTTTCACACGTTTTCAGTCTCTAACTTATGTCCCAAAAGTTTATTCATGATTCACTGTGCAACCCTTGGCAACCTCCTAGTCTCTACTTAAGGTCACTTCCCTAGAATTAGGTTCTCAAATCCTTGTTGACATCTCCTTTGAACTATAGTGAATTCATTGCCCTTAGTTTCCCTTTCCTGGCTTTTTTGTAGGAAAATTATTGTGTTCTTCAACTCTGACTACTTGTATGAGCTGGTGGGACAACCTCCAGATCGGATGGCGAGGCCTAACTCTAATTAGCAACCGTGTTTTCTAGAACAGGATAACTCATCTCCCTTTTAATGTTTAGCTTTACTCGGGACAAGACTTACCCACTATCAGCTCAATTCGTGATCTTTGTATCCAAACAAAATCGTTGAAAACATATATTTCTTTTCGAAAAATAATTTTTCAAAATTATTTCAGTTTTCAAAACAGGTGGTAGGACTTCTAAATTAAATAAATAAATAATCTTACCTGACTAATCATTTTCTTCTAATTCTTACCCAAGGCATCTAAAGCCTAGGTTCTGATATCACCTTTGTAACACCCCGCCTCCCGAACCTCATTGTCCACGTCATCTAACGGTATAATTTTCTTCGATCAAAATCTTGGACCACCCGGGAAACGGGCCTGTGCTACATTTTCTTCTTTTTAAACCCAAATCCATAAGAGTTTATATATATAATAGTCTATGTACAAAAATCTTTCATACCTTCATAAATAAAATCCTTTATTTATTTATTCTAAAATTTTGAATATATTAATCCTTACAAGAGAAAATAAATTCAAAACTAAAATAAATTATTTGGTTTGGGCACAAATGTCCTACAATGAAATAAATAAAAAGAATTCCTAATAAATAACCTTCCACGTAAGCTGATAAATTAATTTTCTAAAATGTGAAAAATGAGGGGGGTGAGCTAAAAAGCCCAGTGAATCATTCCATCTATTTAATTTATTATTTCAACCAAATAACACAAGCATATCAAACACTTTTAGGGATTAAATTGATTTAAACAATATATTATTCCAGTCGTAATGTAGACCGAACGAGGATAACATCTGTGCTCCAGATCTAGAGAGAAAGATCAATTCTGAAACTCAAACCCATCACTAGTGGGATCATTCTTGAAACCCATTCTATTCTAGTGTCAGTTTTGACAACCAGTTCCAATTTTATATGGAACATAGAAAGTTCGTCCTCATACCAATACGTGGTTGAAATCTTATTTAATTTTATTTTTGTATATAGGAGCAATAATAAATAAATATTACAATAGTAATTAAATAACATTTATACTCACGAAAATATTGACTTTCGATTTTTGATATAAAAGATCGTACAAGACGCAACTATAGAGCATACTCTCTTGGTCATAAACAACATAATAATGCATGATAAATAATAACTCCAACAGTATAACATTCATATTGACTTTCGATTTCTGATGTAGAAGATCGTACAAGACGCAACTACAGAGCATACTCTCTTGGTCATAAGTAATATAGTAATGCATAGCATAAATGAATAGGACAAGAATAAAATTAAACCAATTAAACAAGCAAGCATTATTTAAATCAAAATACTAAATTAAAAGAAAGGAATAAATTTCACCTCGAGATCGATTCCTGAATTGTGTAGCACTTTGTTGCTACTACTTCACAAGCTATTTAAAATAGCTCAAGAAAAAGGAAAAGCGGCTGAGTTTGCCAAGAAGGAGGCAAAGAGAGAGCAAGATGAATTTCAACTCTTGCTTTGGGATGAATGAAATAGGTAGAGTAAGGGGGTTTATATAGAGTTTTATAATGTCATATCTGTCATTTTTTGCATTCCTAATAAGGAGAATTTCTATTTTTGCTTGCTTTGGGTGGCTAGATGATTAGGGTTTTCGTTGTAGGGTTTTTTGGCATCATTTTATGCTCAAATCAATGGCTTAAAATCCATTTTCGCTTAGATCAATGGCCCATAAGAAAAAAAAAAATTTTATATATATATGTGGGAGAGGGGGGGCGAATTCACCGTGCGCATGGGCCTAAGGCCCATGTGCACGTTAAATTTGTTTATTAACTTATATAAGTATTTATATTTCTATAACTATATATATATATATAATTTATTTTTTTCATATATCAATACATTACTATATATATATTTTATAATATTATGTATTATATAATATTACATATTACTATAAATTAAATTAATTAATACATAAAATCAATTACTATAAATTAATCTTATATATATTAATATATATTACTGTTAATCCTATATATATTATATTTCTATTATTATTAATCCTATTGTATTAATACATATGTAATTAATTAATGTACATATATATATATATATATATATATATATATATGCATGTGGTTATATAATGCCTACATATATACTTCTACACCATTTAATTAATCAATTAATTTCATGAGTCTATCTTAATTAATTCAAAATTTTATATATATATATATATATATATATGCACAAATTCATAAAATGTCACTAATATATACATAAGTCTATATTAATTAAATCGCATTCAAAATAATTTTGGGGTATTACATTCTACCCACCTTAAAAGGGATTTCGTCCTTGTAATTTACACAAGTTTACTTTATATTGTTTTGTCACATATCCCTAGTCTTGCTCTTCTATAAATTTTAGTGACAACTTTTGTCATTTTAGGAACTACATAGCTAAGATGTTTGGCACGTTGTCAGGGTAAACTTTGATCTTGGTAAGAAATTTATAAATATACTTTTGCAACTTCATAAATTTCTCAAAATTTTTATTTTATTCAAAATGATCTCATCAAAGCTTCGAAATATTACAATCAGCCTACCCTTTGAAAATAATTTTAACCTAATAGTTCATCTAACGTAGTGTGAGGGTTACTATTGACAAACTTGTTCTTCAGGAACGTCATCAACAGGGAAGTCTGCAATAGTGAATACTCTGGCTTGGCCTTGGTTATGGTTTTCTCCTTGGTTGTTGTTCTGTCGGGGTGGTTGCTGTTGAGGACGCATATTTTGTTCTCCACCTTGACGATTCGGAGGTTGTTGCTACTCGTGTGTCTGGGTTTTGTTGGGACAAAACTTCGATAGGTGCCATTGCTGATTATAGTTGAAACACCTCCTTGAAGTCTGGCCAGCTCTAATTGTTCTTCCATTTTGGGTTGGTTTTGCCATTGGGGCATTTTGTTTCCATCGTTCTGATTAGCATTCCTATTCTTCTGATCTCTCTGGTGATCTCTATCACCTGTTGGTTTCTTGTTCTTGTTCCTTAACCTTTGCTCGAAACTCAGTTCTTGCTCTAAGGTTAATGCCCTGTCTATGACTTCTGTATATGTCTTTGGGCAAGCTGTCTTTATTAATTTTCAGATCTCAATCTTGAGACCTTGAGTGAAATGGTTGACCTTCTTCTTCTCTTCACTGATTAATTCCGGTGAAAATTTGGCCTCATATTTGGCCACATTCATCTCTCTTTGTTTCAACTGAACGAAGTCCTCCTGCATCTTCGTCAGTGTGGCTTCTGAGAATAACTTCTCGTAAAATATCTGCCTAAACTCTTCCTAGGTCATTCAGCTAACATTGATGGTCGAGTCTGCCTTTACCATCCGCCACCAACTTCTAGCTGGTCCCTTAAATTGATGGGTAGCCAATGCTACATTACTAGGACCCGTTACTCTTAACACATCCAGATGTTCTTCTAATTCCTAGTCCGATAATCAGTTGTTAAGCCATTAGTAGTACCATGGAATTGTGATGGTCCCAGTTTTTTTTAGTTCTAGCAGCAACTTTCTATGTTCGTTGTCTTCCAGGTCCTCTGGTTCCTCCTAACGATCCGAAATCTCAGGTGCTAGTATTTGCTGCTGCATCAGAATCTGTTCTTGCACCTGCGGCTGTGGTGCCGCCTGTGGTATCATTTGAGTTAATGCCCTCTCTATTTGTTCCATCATTCTTCTGGTGACTTCATTCATCATATGTTCTATTCTAGCCTCAGCCATGCCGTTCTGTGCTTCCTGAGAGTCTGTGTCGTCAAATGTAGCACCTCTTATTGCATATCTCCTAGGTTTAGTTTGTTCTATCATGACTTTAAATTCATGTTTCTAGGTTCTCGATCTGTCTAGTGGCCTAATAATTTATTCTTCTAAGTCACTTTTATTTTTGGGTATAGAATTTGGTTTCATACAAACTGTACGATTATCATACATTGAATCATTCAAGAAGTTCATGTTAGCATAATAAAATTCTAGGCTTTCGCTTATGCCTCTAGGTTCGTGTGTCCCATACCACCCTTGCCCTTTGACATAGACTTCCACCCAAAGATTTTACTACACCCAATATATTTCGCAAATGTCTCGATTTCTAAGGCTTCCCAAGCCCTACTACAATTGACTGTTCCATACCAGCCAAGCATAGGGAGATGAGTTCGTCCAGAGCCACCGATCATTCACCAAACATGGTCCGTCATTCTCCGAGTTCAGAATTCTTCTATACCCCAGAATTTCTATGCATCCCATACCACATAGAAACCAAGGATACAGGATCATCCCGATCTCATGCCCTGACCAAACAAGTATTCGTGTTTCACACGTTTTCAGTTTCTAACTTATGTCCTAAAGGTTTATTCATGATTCACTGTGCTACTCTTGGCAAACCCCAAGGCTCTACTTAAGGTCTCTTTCTTAGACCTAGGTTCTCAATTCCTGGTCTACAATCTTCCATGATACTACCCTTGGCATCTCCTTTAAACTATAGTGAATTCATTGCCCTTAGTTTCCCTCTCCTGGTTTTCTTGTAGGAAAATATTTGTGTTCTTCAACTCTGACTACTTGTATGAGCTGGTCGGACAACCTCTAGATCAAATGACAAGACCAAAGTCTACTTATAAACCATGCTTTCTAGAATGGGATAACCCATTTCCCTTTCAATATTTAGCTTTACTCGGGACAAGGCTTACCCACTATTAGCTCAACTCGTAATCTTTGTATTCAAACAAAATCATTGAAAACATATATTTCTTTTTGAAAAACAATTTTTCAAAATCATTTCAGTTTTCAAAATAGGTGGTAGGGCTTCTAAATTAAATAAATAAATAGTCTTACCTGACTAATCAATTTCTTCTAATTCTTACCCAAGATATCTAAAGCCTAGGCTTTGATACCACCTTTGTAACATCCTGCCTCCCGAGCCCCATCATCCACGTCATCTGACGATCTAATTTTCTTGGATCAATAATTTTGGGTCGCCGGGGAGACAGGCCCATGTTACGTTTCTTTTTCTTTCTAAGAGATTTCCTATGCATAAGACTCTATAAACCCCCTAGGTACAAAAATGACGGATATGACCCTATAAGACTTCATATAAACCCCCTACTCTACTCATTTCATTCATCCCAAAGCAAGAGTTGAAATTTATCTTGCTCTCTCTTTGCCTCCTTCTTGGCAACCTCAGTCTTTTTTCTTCTTTTCTTGAGCGATTCTAAATATCTTGTGAAGTAGTAGCAACGAAGTGCTGCAAAATTTAGGAAGCGATCTTGAGGTGAAGTTTTTTCCTTTCATTTAATTTATTATTTTGATTTAAATAATGTTTGCTTGCCTTATTAGTTTAAATTTATTCTTGTCCTTTTCATTTATGCTATTAAATTATTATACTGCTTATGACCACGAGAGTATACTCTATAGTTGCATCTTGTACGATCTTCTACATCAAAATTCGAAAGTCAATATGAATGTTATACTGTTAGAGTTATTATTTATCATGCATTATTATGTTGTTTATGACCAAGAGAGTATAATTTGTAGTTGTGTCTTGTACGATCTTCTACATCAAAAATCAAAAGTTAATGTTTTCGTGAATGTGAATGTTATTTAATTATTATTGTAATATTTATTTATTATTGCTCCTATAAACAAAAGTAAGATTAAATAAGATTTCAACCACGTACCAGTACAGGGACGAACTTTCTGTGTTCTATGTAGAATTGGAATTGGTTGTCAAGACTGACACCAAAATAGAACGGGTTTCAGGAATGATCCCACTAAAGATGGGTTTGAGTTTCAGAATTAATCTCTCTCACTAGATCTGGAGCACAAAGGTTATCTCTGTTC
This sequence comes from Tinospora cordifolia, assembly GCA_030144865.1. Lineage (NCBI taxonomy): Eukaryota > Viridiplantae > Streptophyta > Magnoliopsida > Ranunculales > Menispermaceae > Tinospora > Tinospora cordifolia. The sequence goes on from JAJIYU010000518.1 coordinate 43,146, forward strand.
GGTCTAAATTACGACTAGAATAATATATTGTTTGAATCGATTTAATACCTAAAAATGTATAATATACTTGTGTTATTTGGTTGAAATAATATATTAAATAGATGGAATGATTCATTGGGCTTTTTAGCTCACCCCTCTCATTTTTCACATTTCAGGAAATTAATTTATCAGCCTACGTGGAAGATTATTTATTAGAAATTCTTTTTATTTATTTCATTGTAGGGCATGTCGGCCGAAGCTAAATTATTTATTTTAATTTTGAATTTATTTTCTACTGTAATAGATCATGTACTCAAAAATTTAGAATAAATAAATAAAGAATTTTATTTATGAAGCTACGAAAAATTTTTGTACATAGACTTATATTCATAGAAAGTGTCTTAGAAAGAAAAAGAAACGTAACACGGGCTCATCTCTCATGCAGCCCAAGATTATTGATCATAGAATAGACTTAGGTTCTCAAATCCTTGTTGGCATCTCCCTTGGACCATAGTAAATTCCTAGCCCTTAATTTTCACCTCCTAATTTTCTTTTGTAAGAAAATAAGTGTGTTCTTCAACTCTGGCTACTCGTGTAAGCTAGTGGAACAACCTCTAGATCGGACGACGAGACCGAAGTCTGCTTAGCAACCGTGCTTTCTAGAACGGGATAACCCATGCTTTACTCGGGACAAGGCTTACCCATTATCAGCTCAACTCGTAATCTTTGTATCCAAACGAAACCATTGAAAACATATATCTTTTTTCAAAAAATAATTTTTCAAAATCATTTCAGTTTTCAAAATAGGAGGCAGGGCTTCTAAATTTAATAAATAAATAGTCTTACCTGACCAATCAATTTCTTCTAATTCTTGCCTAAGGCATCTAAAGCCTAGGCTCTGATACCACCTTTGTCCCATCATTTACATCATCTGACGGTATAATTTTCTACGATCAAAATCTTGGGTCGCCTGGGAGATGGGCCTCTGCTACATTTTCTTCTTCTTAAACCCAAATCCATGAGAGTTTTTGAATACAATAGTCTATGTACAAAAATCTTTTATAGCTTCATAAATAAAATCCTTTATTTATTTATTCTAAAATTTTGAATACATGAATCCTTACAAGAGAAAATAAATTCAAAACTAAAATAAATTATTTGGTTTGGGCCCACATGCCCTACAATGAAATAAATTCAAAACTAAAATCATAGCTTCCTAATAAATAACCTTCCACGTAGGCTGATAAATTAATTTCCTAAAATATGAAAAATGAAGGGGGTGAGCTAAAAAGCCCAATGAATCATTCCATCTATTTAATTTATTATTTCAACCAAATAATACAAGCATATCAAACACTTTCAGGGATTAAATCAATTCAAAAAATATATTATTTCAGTCATAATTTAGACCAAACGGAGATAACCTCTGTGCTCCAAATGTAGTGCGAGAGATCAATTCTAAAACTTAAACCCATCTCTAGTGAGATCATTCCCTAAACTCATTCCATTCTGGTGTCAGTCTTGACAGACAGTTCAAATTCTGCATGGAACAAAGAAAGTCCGCTCCCGTACCGGTACGTAGTTGAAATCTTATTTAATTTTATTTTTGTGTATAGGAACAATAATAAATAAATATTACAATAGTAATTAAATAACATTCACACTCACGAAAACATTGACTTTTGATTTCTGATGTAGAAAATCGTACAAGACACAATTAGAGAGCATACTCTCTTGGTCATAAACAACATAATAATACATGATAAATAATAACTCCAACAATATAACATTCATATTGACTTTCGATTTCTGATGTAGAAGATCGTACAAGACGCAATTACAGAGTATACTCTCTTGTTTATAAGCAGTATAATAATTGAATAACATAAATAAAAAAGACAAGAATAAATTTAAACTAATAAGACAAGTAAGCATTGTTTAAATTAAAATAATAAATTAAAAGAAAAGAAAGAAGTTCACATCGAGATCGCTTCTTAAATTGTGTAGCACTTCATTGCTACTACTTCACAAGCTATTTAGAATAGCTCAAGAAAAGGGAAAGGGGCTGAGGTTTCCAAGAAGGAGGCAAAGAGAGAGTAAGAGAGATTTCACCTCATGAGTGTGGTTGGGGTTTATATAGAGTCTCTGAGGGTCATATCCGTCATTTTTTGCCTTCCTAATTGGGAGAATTTTCATTTTTTACTTGCTTTGGATGGCTAGATGATTAGGGTTTTCGAATTAGGGTTTTTGACATTTTTTTCCGTCTAAATCAATGGCTAAAAATGCATTTTTCGCTTAATCTAACGTTCACAATTTTTCCTTAAATTATATATATATAAAGGGGTGGGGGCGCACAAATTCCCATGGCGTCCCGCCGTGCTCATGGGCCTTAGGCCGATGCGCACACAAATTTTTTTAACTTATATATATTTATATTTTTCACAATTGCATACCTCTATACATATATAAGTTTTATAAATATCATGTTAAAAAATATTATTCAAAATATTAATTTCATAAATACATCTAACTAATACTTTATACATATACTTCTCTATATATATTAATATCATACTAAACATATTATTGAAGATATTATTTTCTTAATTTAATAGAGAAGACTATGACGTATATACACCTATTAAGTATATTTACCCAATATTACTATATGTCTAATATTAATTAATGCATATCCATATATACTTCTATGTTAATTAATTAATTAATTGCGTACCAATTTAAGATAATGTGTCAAATATCTATATACATATATGCGTCAATTAGTAAAGTGTCACATATATAGGCATAGACTAATCATATATGTACAAAATAATTTGGGGTATCACACATTCATGTTTCCAATTTGAATCTCCATGCCAGACACTCTACTATCATTCTTGTCTACCCTCCCTGTCAGCTCCTTAAAGAACCTTGAGTGCATGTTCATCATTTTATCAAGCTTGTCTTCTAACGATGGTTTTTTATCTTGTAAGGGCTGTTGTGGCACAAATTCAGGTGGAAGTTGAACATTTCTATTGTTTGAATATGATAAGTTCTCATGATTTCTAACTCTCAGATGATAGTACTTTGGAACATTGTATCCCCCGGATGGCCCTTGATAACCATTGAATCTGTTCATGGCAGTCAATTGCTCAACAAAAGCCTCTCCAGAATAAGATGTTTTGTTGGCTTTGACAATTGACTGAACATGTTGAGTTTGTTGATTCTGTATTGCTTACTATCGTTCTTCTCTTCTACTAGGTTCAATCTATGAGTCATAGCGCCAATTTGAGCATGCAAAACATTAATTTCATCAATCTCATGAATCCCCAACCTCTTGGCTATTCCTCTTTTTGTACCAAGGCCATATGCATTTGCTGCCATGTCTTCAATGAGTTGGGTGGCATTAGTGGTGGACTTTTCCACCAATGAGCCTCCAACTGCAGAGTCTACCAAAGCTCAATCAGTGGTGCGAGTCCACTGTAGAACATCTGAATTTAAAGCCAAGGGAGATATCCGTGATGTGGGCATCGCCTCAATAAGTCTTTGAACCTTTCCCAAGCTTCATATAGGGATTCAAACTCAGATTGCTTAAAAGAATTGATTTCACCACGCAATTGATGTACTTTAGTGGGTGTGAAATATTTTTGAAGGAATTTCCGTCTCATTTCCTCCCATGTTGTGATACTTCCTGGATGCAATGTTTGTAACCAACTTCTAGCTTTATCCCTTAAAGAAAAAGGAAAAAGCCTCAGCCTTAGCTGGTCTTCGGTCACCCCGTTCATCTTGACTGTATCACAAATCTCCATGAATGAATTAAGGTGAGCCATAGGATCTTCTATTGTTGCACCTCCAAACTATTGTTGTTGCAACATTGTAATCAGGGAGGGCTTCAACTCAAAGTTGTTTGCATTTATCGGTGTCCTAGCTATGCCAGAGTAATTATTGTTCAGGACTGGTTTGAAGAAATCTCTCAAGGGTGCTTCTCTATGTTGTGCTTATCTATTGTTTCCCACACCAGAAGTTCCACTATCAGCCATAGTTGCTACTTGACCTTGGGCTTCCAATCAAATCTGATTTATGGTTTTGAACAAATATGGATCATATGGTTCACAAGGACGTTTATTCATGCAATCCTGAAACACCGAAAACAAACACAAGATCAAGTGTATTCAATGAATTTGAATGGAACAGGAAAGCAATCAATTAAAAGTAAAAATAAAAAATAAAATTGCCTCAATTAAAATTAAACTAAGTTCAACTGGCTCCGAGATGATTACACCGTTCCCCAACAACAACGTCAAAAACTTGTTGGCAACGCCGCAAGTGTACAGGATCCCAATAGTAATAACCAATGAGACTGGATATCATCCTTATGGAATGGAATTTAACTTCATTATCTCAAATCCTAATCTAATGTTACCTTTTCATTTTATCAAGGCTCTGGTTAGCGTTTGAATTGTTTGAATCTAAATGAGAATCTAAACTATCAAAAGAAATAAAAATCTGCTTCGAAAACTATATTGAAAAGCTGTCTAAGATAGTAAACTCTTGTGTATACCCTTCGATTTCTATTTCAGTTCATTAACTTCCTGCATTATGAGTTCTAGGATTCGCCATTAAAGCCCTCTCCTGAGGTACCTCAATTCCTATTAGTCTTGTCCCCTAATACCCTCTTCCGAAGCACATAGTCAACAACCTACTGCTGTATGAGCGATAATCACGTGCAACCCCCTAAGCAATTAACAACATTTCGGTCAATCAACTAATCCAGGTCTATATTATGATAGTCTAACGATTAAACCTCTCTTCCTAGTTAGTTTAATGATTTGAAATCATAATATTCATGGCTAGTAAACATTAAGCATTAAACATGCACAATATAAAACAATGCATCAACATCAATTACTTGAAATAAGAAATCTTAGGTTCATACAATAGAGAATTACATCCTAGACATTAAAAATTAACTAGCTGACATTGTATTAAATGCAAACATCAAAGAGAAATAAATAAAAGTTAACATAGTCCAAAGCTTGACCCCTTAATCCTCAATCCCTTCTTGGTCTTCTAATTTTTCTCCTTTTGACTGTTACAATCAGGAATTTTCGAATTAGGTCCCCCTTTTCTATTTATAGGGCCACACCAAAAATATCCTAAAAATATAATAAACCCAATAATTAATTGTGTTACCGCGGTCAACATCGTCCCTAAGTGCAAACACGAATTTTTGCCATTCTATGAACCATGGTAGACATTTCTGGCATTATGATCACGTTCTGGTTATCGCAGTCACTGGACCATTAACCACGGTAACCAGTGTGTTGCATTTTTTCTGTTTTTTTTAGCTACCTCAGTTGTCGATTCTCCTACTGCCGTAATTGGTTGTTTTCCTTTGATTTCCACTTTTCTTTGTCTCTACGTGTTGTAATTCTCTCTTGGCTTCATTCTAATCCTGCACCACACTAAAAATCCTTCCCCATACATCATTTTCTCATAAAAATGGTGTAAACCATAAAAACAATGTTGAAATGCAATGAAACATGTAACTCCTAATATGAATGCTCATGCCACTCATTATGCACAAATATGTTTAATTCTTCCTTAAACTTCTATAAAATGCAATGAACAACCTACATTGATGCCAATCTATTATGCAACTAACAATGAGCGACAACATGCCCAGTGAATAATCTTTATTTTTGACATTAGATGCATTTAAATAATTATGCAGAAAATCAAAATAAATAAAATATTTAAATTCATTATACACATTTAAGTCATACCTACATGCATTCAACATAGTGACCATGTTATTTTAAATGCACCATTTAATAAACATATGTATATTCACATCTTTCAGAAGTAGAGCTAGTCTCACTTCTTTTCTGGCTTGGACAATAGTAAACTGTACCACTAATTATCACCTATTTTATAACCATTTCGACGATTATCACTATCACATAGAGAAAGGTTAATGTTTCTAATGGCTCAGTTTCACATGAATTATCACATAAGAAGTATTATTCTTCATAGCTTAGTCCAACGAAACGGTACCGTATTTTAGATCTGCTCTTACAAATTCAAAACATGCTGCAACGTAAATAAGATTTTATGAATTTCAACTCAAATGCAACAAATTTCAATACAAATAGCATGTGTACATTTAAATCATTTTTATATCTATAATGTCATATAAATAACCAAGATAAAGAAATACTCATAGAATATCAACAACTAATCTCGTTGGGCACGTATCTCACTTCTCGGTCTGATAATCAGCCACTTTGAAATTTACTATAAAATTCAGTAATACATTGTAATACCCACAAATTTCAGTGTTGAAATACTCGAAATTCGAAAAGAAAGTTAAAAAAAAAGTTAAATTTACTGTTACTATTCAAATATACGGTTACTGTGCACAAATACGGTCACTATTTTGTCGGCAGACAAAATTAAATTCGGTGGTTAGTCAGTAACCGGCACTGTAGCTACAGTAACAAACTATTCACAACTGTACGGTTTCGTCTTTTTCTGCCAGAAAATTCTATATAAACCCCCCCTCATTCTGAAAATTCATTCCAGCAAGAAAGAAAGAATTTCCTTGCTTACTTTCTTCCCTTCTCTTGTTCTTCAGCTGTTTTAGACAGCAAATATAGTAGTAGAAAGGGAAAAACCCCAGTTTCTGCATAATAGTAGTGAAGATCTACTGTTGGGTGCCTCTTTTGAAGCAGTAGGAAGGTGGTTCTGATCAAAGCAGGTATAATCACTCTGTTCTAGTCTTTATTTAAGTTGGGAGGAATTGCTGTCCATTTTAGTACGCATACGTAGTTACTGTTTATATATACGGTACTGTTCACTGTTACTATTTGGCATTGTTTATTTATACGGTACTGTTCATACGATACTATTTATGGACATTGATTAAATCACATTTTCGACACGTAGATCCCGAAGATTGTTGATCAAAGCCCGAGATAATACAGCAAGGATTCAGAGAAATACTACTGAGGTGGAAGTGATTACTCTACTATCTAGTATTATTTGAATTTTAATGCTGAATATGTGATGTTTGTATTGTTTGAATATCTAGAATTATGCATGATTATTGATTTAATGATGTGTGAAAGATTTACCTTTATTTTTAATTTATTTATGACCGAGAGAGTATGCTCTGTA
>JAJIYU010000519.1:0-48945 GCA_030144865.1 Tinospora cordifolia
TTTGCGGATGTATGGTTATCTGGATGAAAAATATATATATTTTTGTTTATATTGATTGTGACTATCAGGTGATTTGGATTGGTGACATGTTATATTTTTAGAGGAGACTCTGTCAAAAATTTTTAAGAAATTGGTATTTGGTTGGGAAGACTTACAGGGTTTTCTGACATGCCAGGGTTCTGACATGTTTGAGAATTTTGTGCCGGTCGTGACGTCACTTGAGAAGGGGTCATGACAAACACAGTAAAGAAATGAAGGCCCAACGGAACTAAATAGACAGGTGGAAGTGATTAACTTACTCCTTAATATTATTTGAATTTTAATGTTGAATATGTTGTGTGTTTACATTGCTTGAATTCCTAGAAGCATACTAGAGCATGGTTAAATAATGATTTGATGCCATGATTTCATATGTTAAACATGAATGATGAATAACATAATTGATTTATCTATGCTTGATGATTACATGCTCTTATAACATAAGATATGTATGATTGTATCATAGATATCATGAAATGATTAACAAGTCTGATTTACATGTATGAGTAACATTTGTTCTATGATGAAATGATATACATGCATATCATGATGAAACGAGTGGTTTATGATTTCGATCACTTTAAATTAAGATTCGGACCATGTACTGTCACAATGGTCCACGGGGGATAATTGCGGTGTTCTCACAATTGGAACATTGGGTTTATATCTTGTTCCTGATGACAAAACTATGGGTGTGTCCCAAATTTTTGGTGACGGGTATGTGTCCCTAAAGTCCATTGGAATTTGACATATATTGCACTTTCCTTCTCTCCTTTTTACTTGATGACAACAATGATGAGAGAACATCAGGGTTAAGTCCTTCAATTTGATCAATAACTTAAAAAAATGAATAAATGCTTGAAACACTTAATGTATGAGAAGCAGTTGCATGTTCTGTGTTTGATTTAAATAATGCTATGGATGTACTATATATGATTCACTGGGCTTTCGAGCTCACCTCACTTTTTCATTTAAGGTGATATTTGAGACGATGGTTGTTGATTGAAATTTTCAGGACATTTTCACTAGTTAGCTTGCTAAACTCACAACGAAGGTTGTTTTTTGACATTTTCATTGGATTATATAGATTGAACATATGTTCCTTTAGACCGATTAACATTGTTAATTTTCTTTGTGGTTAAGATTTTGGCCACTTAGGCCATGTTTAGAGATTTCTTTTAAAGGCTTTGTTTCATGTTTTATTAAGTCTTAAATGCTAAAGTTAATGACTTATTTATTTGATTATCTTTGTATATTTCCATGGCCTATTTCTTGGTAAGTCCAAGAGATTGATAAGTGATTTTGATGAGAAATGATGTATCCAACATGTGTTTAATATGATTTGAATGTGAGAATAGTAATGCCCTGATTCTTGGCAGGTGACATGTGTACTGATAATAAACGTAAAACGGGTGCAGTTCTTCATACATGACCTCGATTGCACATAATTGTCTTAACTGTTATAATATATAAGATGTGTTTAAGTTGATCGATTGGTCTTTTTTGAGCTCACCCCTTTCATCTTATTTTTTTAGGTACTAATTGACTAGAGGGGACTCTAGGATCCCTTTTAGTGGTCATTGTGTGAGTAAAATTTGTGATGAAATTACTATTAGACTTAGTTTATGAGTTGGTCTATGGGTCATATATTTTAGTTTATTTTTTGGTTGATTTGATTCAGGGTTGGTCTCAACTTATTATATTATTTTATTTGGAACCATTTTTTATGGTATATTGATTATCTTTTTCATCACCTTTAATTAGTATTGTTTATTTGTGTTTGTGCACTTCAAGATCTTTGGTTGAGCCATGGCAATGATATGGCATCTCATCTTTCGGTTATTTTGTTTCTAATATTGGCTTTATGGTAAATTGGTCTTAGTGCAGTTATGTGACCAAAGGTCAAGGTATTCCGTCAACCTCTTATTTAAGTTATTAATAATACATAATTTTAAAAAAATATTTTTTTCTTAATACATATAATTTAAACTTAAAAAAATTAAATGTAATTATTTTAAACTTTAAAAAAATTATATTTTTTATTTTAATAAATTATTTATTCAAAGTAATCGATTGATTTATTTTTATATTTTAAAGCAATATTATTAAATTTTTTTTAAAAAGAACATTTTATTTTTAAAGAAATATTATTATATAAAAATTTTAATTATTTAAACTATTATTTAAATCTTTAAATATAATTTTAGAAATATTTAAATATTATTTATTTATAAAATTTTTTACTTAAAAAATTTTGTTTGTCACTGCTACGACCTTCTAAAAAAAGAAAGAAAAGGGAACTTTGCAATGCTGCTACAATATGACATAATTCTTGAGAAAAACAATATAAATATGTGTATGTGTGTGGATTGAGCATTTGGAGAAATTCAAATGCTCAATTCATTGAGTTGTGGAATATATGCTTCTTAATGGGGGTTGTATTCCACCATACACTGAACAAATGTTTTGATGAGCCCATAAAATATACCCTTAGGCATGGTTTTAGAACTTGCAATTGGGGAATGTGCATTCTTGAGAGGGGCTAGTTTTAAAATTCCTTTGAAAACTCTTCCTAGCAACTAAAACAACACAATTGAGGGATCAGACTTCCCAGTTTAAGTAATCTTGATATGAATTTCTTCATGAAACAATGTAAAGATTTAAGGAGTTACTTAAAAGATGTTAACATCATGGTTCGCAAAATTGGATGTAACTAGAATTACTTAATGATGAGATGACTACTTTTAGTGGATGTAGTAGTTGTTAGGTGTCAAAACCAACAAAAATAAATCTTACTCTATTTTGAAAAAATAGTTTTGCAAATAACAATTAGTAGGGTTTAAATCCACAGCGATTGATGAAACTATTTATTTCTTTTAGTATAATAAAATAAAATATTGGAGGTTTTGATAATGAGGTAAAACAAATTAAAATAGAGCAAATAAATAAACAAAATATAATTTTAAAGAAATTTATGTCTGAAAAATGGTTAGCCCAAGGTATAATCTTAGTGCTAACTATTTGAATTAATCATTAATGCAAAAATAACTCAATCATTCTTTAATAAAATGATTATGGTCATTACAGGCTCTAACAATCTGATATCCCACTCTTAGTTAATAAAAACAAGCTCGTTGATTAACCATAATCAACAAATAACCCTAAAAAAACTTTTAAAATTTAATTTATTAATTGTATCATATGTTGTAGAGATTACCAATTCTAGCCAACAAACAGACAAGTTTGGTCTTTTTAGACTAGATCATGCATTTACATAACACGAGTCAAAATCTATGAATTGAACCTAGTTATTGTACTACTTATTGTTGAAACAATTAAATAATTATAGATTATAATACCCGACAATTTTGCACAAAATTTGAGGAAATAAAATAATTCAACTTTGATGAATTTTTAATATTTTGTTACATAAATTATGTATATTATAAGGTACAAAAATAAAGTAAGAAAAATAAAATATATTTTGGCGCAGCATTAAAGCATACAATAATGAATATAAACGCATATATGTGTAGTGTATTTATAAGTATGTATACATATTAAATATAAATGGTTAATAATGTGAAAATATATATGTGTGTGTGTGTGTGTGTGTGTGTGAATATATATATATATATATATATTTATATATATAAACTTATTTAAATTCTTAGGTGCAAAAATATATAGTTATGTGTATTCTAAATGTAGGAGAAATAAAAAAAAAACCATATTGCATTGGGCCGGCCCATGCACTACGCGAATTGCGTGGGGCTGAGACCATGCAAAATTGCGCTGAGCCGGCTCGTGCGCAAATTAAAAAAATTAAAAAAAATTAAAAAAAGGAAAAAAATGAGAACGAAAATCGAAAAAAGAATAAAATTACAAAAAAAATCCCCCAAAACTCTAAAATATATGGTTTTCTTTTGGAGCCACCAATACCTAATAAAAATGAAAAATTTCTAGTTCAAAAAAATCCAAAATCATGAATCTACTCCCGAAAAACCCTATATAAACCCCCTCTCCCCCTTCATTCTTTTTCATCCCAACAATAACTGAATAGAGTTCTTTCTTGCTTTTTCTGCCTCTCTCTTGACATCTAGTCTTTTCTTTTCTCTCTTGAGTTGTTCTAAACAACTAGTAGAGTAGTAGCAAAGGAATGCTGCACAAATACAGTGCAAGCGAAGGGGGAAGGATCTGCAAGATCTAAAGAAGGGTCAGAAGGAAGCGATATCGACGTGAAATGATGTCCACCTTTTAATTTATTATTTTGATTTAAATAAGGCTTGTTTGTGTGTTTAAATATTTTTTTTAATATTACATTTCATATAGAATATGTATGTTTAGGTTTATTTTATGCATAACCAATGATGAAATGTTACCTTGTTGAAATGTTTACATATTGTCAATTATTTAAATGTTATGCTATTACATTTAATATAAGATTAAATAAGGATCTTATTCCCACGTACCGGCATGGGGTCGAAATTGCACCGTGACCATTCCAAGTAGGAGTTGTGAGGTAATAGAGGGTTTGAAATTAATTTTACCTCACTTGAATGGGTCTGAGTTCAATATAGTAATTCTTTTCCTAGGGTTGGAACGTTGGAAAGGTATCCTTTTGGCCCTTATTAATGACAACATAAGCAATAATTTAGTTGAATCATTTAAGTACTTGTAAGTGCTTATTATGCATGTTTTATTTTTGTTGAAATAATGAATTAAATATTTGGGATGATTTATGGGCTTTATAGCTCACCTCTTATTTTTAATATTTCGAAAATTTAATTATCAAGGCTGCATAAGAGTTATTTAATATGTAGAAAATTTTATTTCATTGTAGGGCATGTGAAATTAAATTTATTTATTTATTTCCTTGTAACGACGTTGAATAATTACTCTTAGATTTTTCCATTAAATAATAAATGATTCATTTTATTCCATGATGTCATAATTTTTTATGAATTATTTGTACATAGATTAATGTGCACAAGAAATCTTATGAATGTGGGAATCAAAATGGAACAAGGTTAACGTAACACGGGCTCGCCTCCCAGGCGGCCCAAAAATATTGAAGAAGAAAAATATATCGTCGGATGACGTGGGCTTAGGCATGAGAAGCGGGGTGTTATATAGATCCAATGCTTCAATTAGTTGTATATTATTTCAATGAATGAACAATATGCTATATTGCATCAACCTCGTGGAACAATAATATTGATATTCACAAAATATGCACAAATACCAAAGAAGAAGAGATAAGAATATAACAAGTACATCTCATAATTCATGACGAATTGAATCTTGACGACCTTTGAGTAGATAAAAGAAGAAGAAAACCCAAATAACAGATGCCCTCCAAAAGAATCTCGTTTTCTCTTCTTAAACCTAGTGTTTTCCTTGTATCATTCCTAAAAAGCCTTCAAGGAAAATTTTACAAAAGAAAAGGCAAAATGAAAAATAAGAAAGAATATATGAGACATGAATCCATGAGTATTTCCTTCTAAAGATGTTGTTTTCAAACGAAAAAAATTTCTAAAAATAATAAGGCAACACAATGTGATGGACTTAGGGTCGACTAATACAATGATTCATCCTCTTTAGTAAAAATAAGTTCTGGGTCATGAAGATAGGTTAAGGCGTGATGCTGCCTTATAGAAATGCATCTTTTGATTTTATGTGCATAGTTCAGCTTTGAGTATCAATTCTAAGCGTGATCACGTCTTATTCAAAAGCTTTTTTTGGTTGTCCCATCTGTTCACTACACATATTTGAAAAATTCTCTGTTGTGGCCTTACACAACGCAAAATATGTCATTATGATCACAAAACTCAAAATATTTACTATCAAGAAAAATGAGAAATAAATATAAAATATATAAAGTTTTTGCTCACTTTAATGTTTAAAACATCCAAAGATACCTTTAATTCGACTTAAGACATGGCCTCCATACTTATGAAGTCTATACTAAGAGAATAAGAGATTGCATTAATGAATGGGAAAGTCTGAGTAGTAAGCAACAAATTATATAACACATCTTGGACAATTGGGAGAATAAACTTGGGGTGAATAAGTGATTACATGGATCAATGTGGCACCAATTTCATAAACAATGCTGAAGTCTCTGATATTTCAGTTAAGGAGTGAAGAACAATGACAACTTTTTCTACTTCAATAACAAAAATGTGTTAAATCTCATATGGATTGCAATGCACTTAAGAAAATAAATCATCATTAAATATTAAGTTGAAACAATTAGTTGATGCTACTATAACATTAAGAGGAGATACTTCAAGCAAATGGGTGGAATAATTTAAAAACTAATGATTGTAATCTTATAAAAAACAGTTAACCACTAATGTTCCACAACAAAATTCGTTCCCAAGTGATGTGGAGGTCAATGCCATCATGTTAGCATTGTAATGCCATCATGTTGAGAAGTGGAAAAAAATCCGAGGAGTTGACTAGAAAAGTAAAATTGTTGCACTTTGAAGTCCAGATAACGAGAAGAATGAAGACCTAAACAACAAAGTGAAGTCGAACACCCAAGAGGCAACACAAAAAAGGGATGACATGCAAGATAAAGGGAAAAGTAGAGGATACTGAGTACAATAATGACGCAAATAGATGATTATATGTATTACCTTCCTTGACAACCGTCCAATATTGAACCCTACCCTACCCTTCCCTTCCTTCAATGGTTCTAGAGAAAAGAAAATTGATGAGTAATTTGCCAATTTTTTATATATGTTCAAGAAAATCCTTGTCAACATACCATTTGCATACTGTCTTGAACAAATGTCAAGCTATGCCAAATTTCAAAAGAAAGTCATGGCAAATAAGTAAGGACTCATAAATTACAAAAAAAAAAAATCAAAGATTCAAAGAGTTTTTCTATTCCATGCAGCAATGATGATTTAACTTTTGATAATGTGCTTTGTGATATAGGTGCAAGCATGAATTTGATGCCACTATCTATTTGCAAGAAGATTAAATTAGGAGACAGAAAGCCCACCACCTAGCATATTGTTATGTGAGGTACTTATGGGAGTATTAGAAGATGTGCCTATAAAGGTGGTCATAAATTGTATTTCCCCTTGACTTCGTGATAATTGATATGGAAGAGGACGTAGGCATTCAAATTATATTTGAGGGACTATTTATAGCCATAAGTATGCATTGAATGATATCAAGCAAGGCCAACTTACTTTGAGGGTGCATGATCAATAAGTTGTCTTCAAAATCCACAACGCTTCCAACCATCTTACTAAGATAAATATTTTGTGCAAGATGGAGGTGCATGAATTTTAAAAAACCATGACATACAAGAATCCAATTTTTGCAGGATTTTTGGCACCAAAACATCTATGGATTAAGAGGCCAGTTAATTTTTCATGGGAATGGCAAAATCCCAGCTTAGAGCGCAATGGAGAACATGTCCAATGTTGCATGAGCTATATGAAGGAAATGGAGTAAAAGGCCAAATGTTGTATGAGTACTGTGAAATCATGAAACATGTTTGTAGAGAATGTGTACATAAACAAAGATAAGGATACTAAACCTAGTGCCATGCGGAAAAAAATGGTTGAAGATAAGGAAAATGAGAGTTTTATAAAAAAGCCAAAGAAAATAAGCTGAAAGAATATCTTGGTGAAGTGGGAATTAGGAAGGGTGGTGTAACTTAGAAAGCTACTATGTAGTAGAAGATGAAGGCTAAAAAACAAGAGCTTTATGGGAGGCAACGTATCGATATATTTTTTTTTGTTTCCATTATTGAATTTGGTTACATTTTATTTTATTTGTTTCATACTTTAGTTTGCTTGCCTTTGATATCTATTTACAATTACCCTTTTCCAAGATCTTAAAGTTTGGAGAGTCCTTAGAATGTACTCCAAAGGAGGATGGAGACATGCCACTTGTGGGATTACACCTAAGGGGGTTTTGGGACCCAGTGGGGGCTTTGAGGACCTAGAACATATTAGTTTTTTTTTTTTTTGGGTGAGCATGCATTAAATTAGGTTGAACGTCATATTCTTTTACAACTTTAGATTATATTAGATTTGTAAAGAACATTATTGAAATGAGAATGTTAGGTATATATAGACAACTCTCAACACTTGATCTATCTTTTTATTGAGTTTCTATTTGATAAACATGATTATTGATATAGAGTTAAAATCATCAAATTGAGATTCAGATGTAGTTTAGCAAGTCAACTTTTGAGATCTGTACGAATCTTAAAACTTTGATCGCTACTTGGAATGTTTTTTGGGAAAAAGAAGAGGAAAGGAAGAGAAAAGAAGAGAAGATAAAGTGTATTTTCCTTCTATTACATGGTTGTAACGAAAAATATATTAATAAAATTTTTTTGAATTATTGTACCTCTTTTATATAAATAATATTTTTACTAGCTTTTGTTAAAGGAAGCAAAAAAATTAACTACTCATGTAGCAGCTGAGCATGCTAAATTGTCTTAAATTCTAACTAAAACCAAATATTTCATCAATATGAAGTATGTAACCCAATAAAACTTATATTAATATTACATATGTGTGTATATATATATATAAGAAAAGCCATGTCTATCTTATATGTCCCCAACGTGTTATCTTGAAGGTAACATCTATCAAATTAAAATTAGAATAGGATTACCCAATCGATTGGAGAGGACACAAATGAAAGACACAGTATAATAAAAAGTTACGAGAAAAATTTAATAATCAATGTTTTAATCTCTTTTAGTATCTCTACATGCAATAAGTCTTCATATTTAGAAATTGACAAAATGCTTCTTAAAAATATTGTAAAAAATAAAATCCATTTTTTGTATCTTGAAGTAATAAATATTTATTTTTGATTTGTAGTTGTAGAAAACTTGGTAGTTTAGTAAAATAAAATAAAAAAGTAAATGGTAGAAAAGAACTAGCCCTTTCATTATATCTTAAACGCACATATTTTCCAATCGTCCTTTGAGAAGAATTCACCTTCAAAAATCCTTTTTTTTTTTTTTGGTTCTAATTACTACCTCTATACATAGTAGAAGTTCCATATTTAAAAAAAAAAAAACTAATAAAGAAATTCAAAGACATAAGAAGATTGAAGAGTAGAAAAGAAGTTGCTGATGCGAAAACTATATTCTTCAATACTTAATGCTTTTAATGTGTGTTTTTTTCACTAATATTATTGTAATTTTTTTTTCATTAACTCAATATTCTTTAACTATATTTTATCAAAATTTGCTTAGTTTAGGGGCGAAAAATAAAATTTTCTAATAAAAATTTTATATTAATTTAAAAAAAATACCTACAAGCCATTTTTTAATATCCAACCAAACAATTATTAGTTTCTTTAATTTTTTAAAAAAATAATATTTTCTCAAAAAGTTTCTTAGCTACCAAGTTTATTTTACTATTTTTATGTATTACCACGTTTTTTAGATTTAAAGCTCAAGAATGGGTGATCCGTCAGATGGTGAAAATAATAAACTAGCTATCTTTATCAAAATAATATATCGATGGGCCCTTTGAACCCAAAAACAGGGCTTTCAATTATTTAAGTATTTATTTAAAAAAACTCAAACTTATACAATAATTTTCATATAATAATTGAAAGAAATATTATTACTACGTATTGAATATACATAAAAGCGATGTAGTACCCGTTACAATAATTTTAGCTATTTTTAAGTGGATGTTGCCGGCCAAGTGGAGAAAATGAAGAAAAGAAAAAGACAAATCTCTTCTTTTAACTTCCGCGAGAGTCGGGTGACGCACGCGCCAAGCATGCTGGAAAGTGGCTGTAGAAATAGGACGAAGTGTCATATCGTTGGATCCAGAAGCAAATCGTACGAACTCTTCTCTTTCCACTGCGCTTGGGGTTCGTTGGCGAAGAGTAGGCGAGACCGTTAAGGTTCAGTTTCGCGCTGCAGCGGTTGCTTGCCTTTCTAACTTGCGTTCTTTATCTCTGTTCCTTTCGTTAGCATTTGTCTTGATAATGCGTTTCCATTCTTGTTTTCCATTGTTGATCAGTCACCAGCTTCGATCTTCTTCGATTCATTCTCATGTGCGTTTCCTGCAATCTTTTCTTGAATTTATCGTTTTCCATTTGAAAATAATCAGTTGATCGAATCTGATCACAGTTGTGATTAAATTGTTTGTTCCTCTGATTGAAATAAATTTGTTTTCTTCTTGTTTGGAGCAGCGAAACGTAGCCGAACAGTATGTGGTTTGACCAGTTAACATTATTAAATTTCCCACTTTTTATATCAGATTTTTTTGTCGCGATCTCGATCATTTGTCGTGTAACCTAAGAGTAATTTGACCGCAAAATAACAGTCTTTTTCTTTTCACTTGGGAAAATAATTAGAGCTGTCCACTGCTTACAATTATAGCTTCTTTTTTTTTTGTTTTTTTGAGAGTTGTATACATCTTCATCGGCTGCATCTACTACTTTAATTTTCTGTACGTAATATGAGATGACGATCTGTTTTTATTTATTTGTGCTTTACATTCTGCAGCAATTCTAAGTTGACAACTTTGTCAGAGCCGATATGTCTCAAAATATTCTTATTGGAGGAGAAAATGAACAACTTTCTGATTTTTCCCATGACGAGGTAACAGTTCAATTCTTTGTTTTGTGTTGATCTCTTTGAATACTAGTTTTTTTAATAGAAAAAAATGCTTTATTGATAGTAAAAACAAAAAAAAAAAAAGGAATTACAGGCCTTAGGAATTTTCCCTACAAAAACCAAAACAAAAACAAATGGATGAAACACCATCCATAGCCCCCAATCGCCCACCCCGCCACTGTTATACCACATTCTCCCACCCAGTTAACCATTCCGACATAGAGTACCCTAACAAAAGGAACAACTACTAATCCAAAAAGAGGCCAAAAACTGAGATTCTTTCCACAATGAACTCGACGGACAACACTTAGCCTCAAAAATCTGCGCATTCCTTTCCTTCCACAAGTACCAAATCACCGCCAAACTTGCAACTATCCAATGATTTCTTTGACTACTATGAACCAGCTACCCTTTTCATGTTTTTATTGGAGCTGTCTGCTGACGGAAATAATTGTTAAAATTAGTTTAATTTGCTAAATGGAGAGTGGATTTAGTAATTAATTAATAGTTTCCTTTTTCTTTCCTTTTCATGTTTTTGTTGAACCTATGAATTTGTGTTGTTGTTCAAAGGTTTTTCATTAATGTTTTCATTTTACTAGTTTGGAACAATAAACTTTACCTAATGATGTTTAAGTTTGCTGGTAGTCTTAAAAATTTATTAAGGGCTCAGGTCATAATCCTACTAGTTCCCTCAATAATTAAAATTAGTACTTGTATTATTGTCTCTAATCTTTTCTGGTCTTTTTAGGTTAAAGTTGACCCTGGAGAACCTGCCCTATTAACTTGGCAAAGGAAATTAAACAGTGAAGGAAATGTTCCATTACAATTTTCTTTGAGGTTGGAAGAGATTTTGCATTTGGTATGTTTTGAACTTTCCTTGAGCCTATCATGTGCTTACTATTATGGTATTAGATTGAGAATAAAGCCACAAATTATGAACTTATTGACATCTTCAAAAAAACATGGTTAATATTTAGGAAAAACTTGGTTTAAGTTTATGCTACATGTTATTTTAGATGAAAAGTTCTTTTAGATGAAATATGGATGTTATGTTTCTCTGCACTTGCTTCTGTGAGGAGATAAATTTTGATATTATATTTTCTTCATCATCCTCACCATCTTTAGTACAAAGCAACGTCATATGTGATACTTCTTGGAACGTTCACCAGCTTGATTTTTGGACTAATGTCCCTCATGATCAGATTTCAATAATGGACTTTGATGATTACAAACAATATGCATAACTACTTGTACGTCTCCGAGTCTTTCAGTTGAACACCTAAAATTTTAATCAAGAAGCGGTGATTGATAAAGAGGTTTAAACTCAAGTTGATGCTGGAGTTTACAAAGCTTAAAAGTCAAGTTCTTGTAGATCCAGCTACTTACCTAGATATGGGTATGGGTGTCGGACGTGGGTATATATCTAGAGGTCTAACTTATTGATTTTCAAATTCAGGATATCATGAAACAACTATATTATATATTGTTCTCTCTCTCTCTCTCTCTCTGTCTCTCTCTCTCTCTTTTCACTCATTTGTCCATTTTGTTCTTCCACTAAACTGAATCTTGCTTGTTGGTCGTTATATTCTTTTGTGCTTTCTCTTCTTCACATTAGGGAATATATATATTAATGTTCTAAACTCTTTAAGCGTCAGACACATCCCATACCTATGTTGTGTCATGAAATGTTGCACACGAATACATTGAGCTAAAGTGAAGACTCTTGGTAACATTGAGACCAAGCTATCAAACTGCAAATGCTATACATGTGTCTTAGAAGTAATCATAGAATTGTGAGATATCGTCTAGCTTTTCTAAAATATCCCCAATCTTTGGAAACTCATTATTCAATTGCAAGAAAAATGTTTCGGAAGGTTTTTAAATGATCTTTGAATGTGGTTGCGTCCTTTTGGTTTAGCAATATCTCCTTATCCTTGGGATATTCCATCTGGAGTGGTTGTAGGGGTGGAGGAACATTTGGTAATTGGTGTTGGGTGTCTGAGGTTGGCCCTGTTGTTTGTGTTGGCCTTTGTCTTGCTCATGTAGTCTTCTTTCTTTCTTATCAATGAAGTTTTTGTTTCTTTTTTTAAAAAACTGATCTTTGACTGATTTTCAGGCATTGGACTTTGTGCCAAAAGGTTTATATATCTATGGAGTACCATTGATCTTCATTTTTTTTTTTTTGAATAAAGGTTTGCAACGTTCTAGTAATGTACTTGGGAAAACCCTGTTTTATGGAATTTGAGGACCAATGTGCTAGCTAGGTCCTTATAATGCTTGGCAAAGCTATGTTGGAAAACCATCTCTCTAAGTTTTGACTTAGCATGCTACTATGCAAGCCTCCTAGTGTGCTTGAGGAGAAGAACAGTGCAAAAGTTTATTTACTTGAATAGTTTGATGGCGTGCTAGCTAACCTTGTATGAGTAAATCGACAAGTTTTGGGTTTTTTGAATGTTTTTTTTTTTTTTAAAGAAACAATTCCCATTAATAATGATATAAGAATAGATACAAACAGGAAATATCACCCCAACAACCCCCACACACAACCCCCCCCCAACCAGTCCCCACTCAATTACAAAACATTACTCCACCCTTTTAGTCAATTCGACATGGATTATCCCAATGATAACGAATAGTTATTAATCCAGAACGATGTTAAAGACTGAGATTCTTCCCAGACCTCGCTCGAGGGTAGGACCTTATCATAAAAAATTCTAGCATTCCTCTCCTTCTATAAACATTAGGGCACTACCAAGCTTGTCACCACCCAATGAACCCTCTACTTTATGTTGGCCTCCTTCCAGAATGGGCAGACACAAAACGAAGGTTTTTGACGGAGAATCTCTGGAAATATAAGGAAAATGCCTTCTCCACCGATTCCACACACTGGATGAAAAAGGACATCTGAGTAACAAGTGGTTCACTGATTCCCAATCTTGTTTTGGGTTTTTGAATGTTGAAAAGGCTGTTTCTTTTTTCTTGATTTAAAACATTTTTTCATTCCTTGAAGAAAAAGCTTGTTTTTTTACATGCAAACTCAAATTTAAAATTTGAAATACTCATTAACGATTGGAGTGTGGAAACCTAGGTTTTGAACTTAAAGGGTCATTCTCTATTGAAACATGGGTTGTGTTGCACATTTCATACATTACGCTTTCACACTTCTAAAGTATTTTTCAAGCTGAAAAAGGTTTAAGAATGAGATTTGATTTGTCCTCAATCTTCATACAAGTTCTTCATCAGATCACTTAAAGTTTTTGAAAGCTTTTGAAGGTTCACCTTCTTTTAGCATTGGCATTACATTTTCATCATTTGCTAAGAGTTCAGAGGATAAATAAAGCGCAATTCTTGGTAAGAACATCTTCAAAATGTTCAACTTCATTTTCATATCTTTAATCTCTGTAATAGTGAATTGCGAATCACTTGTAAGCTATGAGCTGTGTGCTTAGGCATTGTGAAGGGTTCTCTCCCACTTGCAAAATGAGTAGTTTATGAATGGTTTGATCCTCACCCTTGACGTAGGGTCCTTAGTGGTGGTTTTGAAAAAATCTTGATCGGGGAGACCAACTTATATAGGTAGGCCATTGGAATATTCTTTTAGAAGGGCTAAAACTTGCAACCGGCCAATTCACCTCCCTCTTGAACGTGTATCTAGGCCAACATTGACATTTTGGTTGGTTGCACTCATATCATAAAGATCTTCAACCTCTTGGCAATGAAGGGCGAATTGTTGAGGAAGAGAGAGTAGTAGAAGAAGTTGTAGACCTATACATGATTAGGCCTTCAACTTCCATTGGGGGTATTTAATAGCATAGGACATGTTGTAGATACCCATAAGAGTTATATCTTATTTCACAAATTAGCTCAGCTCATTCAAATATCTTCATTTAGTTGCTCTACTATCTCAAACAATTCAATGTTAGTGGCAAGTAGGAGAAACTTCTTTGTATGCTCTGTTGCACTCTGAAGATGTTGCCTCAAGTTGTGCATCTGCATAAGAAAGTCTCTCTCACATTGGGGTGAAGCAATTTCCTTCTGCACCTTTGCTGTATCTTCTTCCTTACGGTTAAACAGCAACTTCTCACTGTACTTGAGGATTATCAGACAATTTATTTGCAGGTTATTTCTCATTTTCACAGTAAAAAAACCTTCTCTTGTTTGTATAACCAATCAACAAAATTATTAGTGTAGTTTATCATCAAATTCTACAACATCAATCTTAACTTCCTTGAAATTATTATTCTCATGAATTCATAGAAAAGGGTTTAGAACAATGTGGTCGTTATTATCTTGAAGTGTTCTTTGCTTTCAATTGTCATTGTGATGCTTAAGTTGTGAAAAATTTGTGAGGCTATACAAGGCTCATTACCATACTATGTGCATCAAACTTTGTACTAAAGTTACTAGGGGAAGGGGTGTTGTGTCCGTCCTCTTTGTGATGTGTGAAATAGAGTCCCCGAAGCAAAAATAAGTGAAGTCCATGCTAAGTGCATATGACATGCAAAGAGAATCCAATTTTGGTAAGACTTGATCCGAATCATAGTTCAGATCCAAGTTGGTTCAGTGGGGGAGATCATGAAAGTCACCGAATGGGCCATCTTTGTGTGGTGTTGCTGATGTTCTTGATGTGTGGGTTCGTGATTTCTCTCTCTCTCTCTCTCTCTCTCTCTCTCTCTTGTCAGAGATGAGTTGAGGATGACACAAGACACCAAGAATTTTGGTGAAAGATCATGGTCATAGCAACTAACTATATTGCTAATCCAATTGTGGTGGCTGTATTGCAACCTCATTCTAATTCAGTTATCAATGTCTATAGTTGTTGAACTAATGTCACACATCCATCAGATGGATGAGATTTGGTGTTTGGATTCAGATCCTTGCTTTGCATCATGGAGTTGTTCCATAAGGGTTTCGTGGAAATTGGCAATCTTCTCCTTGTGAACAATGGTTATTACTATGTTAGTGTTAAACACAAAATAACTTCCATTGGTTGCTTTATGATTTTGGCTTGATTAGATGCATTATTCAAGGTGATCAATTCGAGGATTACCATTGTGCTCGTTTTTTCTTTGGTGCCAATGTAGAAAGAGCATTGGCTTTTATACCAATTTAATATTAGCCCATACCGTAGAAGAGAAGAAATGAAAATGATCAAACAAAAATAATTTAAATTTCCACCAGGGAAAAATTTGTACGTCAATTAATTTTCTTTCCCATTGGCTAAATGCCTTATTTTTGTAAATAAGAGCCTTAAGTTGAATGGGAAAATAAATATAAAGATAGAAAGTGCCAAAGCAAGCTATAATAGTAATTACAATATGGGCAAAAAAAATGGAAATTCATATGCATGTTTAAATATGCATTCTTGTGTCGTTGTATCATATGATATATATACTGATTGTGGTTCACTTTTGTTAATTTCACAAAGCTGATTCTTTTGTATCTTCTCTAAGGCTCCCATAGGTTTTCGACTTTGGCGGCAGAACAAGGAAGAAGCCTCTAAAGGCCAGGTGGCTTCTTTACCATTGCCAGATGCCTTTATTTTGTTTTAATTGTTTTTGTGGCTTTATTTTTGCCAAATGTTTTAACTCGCTAAGATACTTGTACTATGTTGTTTTCCACATGTGTTTTTTTTTTTCTTACAAATGTTAGATGTTGATGATGGAGCCTTTTGGCAAGCGTTTTGTGACATCTTCGCATGGTATTCCTCTGGGTGGTGTTGGGTATGCCTCGCTCTTTTCTTTATAATCTTTAGTTGTATTCATACTATCTTTACATATATTCATTTGGAATTCTTATACTATTGTGATGAGGAACACATTAGAAAAGTTATTAAAATAGTTCAGATGTTCTTAAGAAGCATTTTCAACTATATAGGCTAGCTATGTGATTTGCTTCCGTCACTCTACTCTATCAAGGATTAAGTTGTTTTTCGCATCACATGTTATATATTTTTGATGATCTTTGGTCATGTTAATTTATATCATCTTTTACCTCTATCCTTATCTTGGATTGTTCAAAGATCATTTTCCTATGTGGCACAGCTGAAGGCCTTCATCCAAGCCACCTCCCCTGCCTTAATCAATATCTCACTTTATCTACAATTAGGGATACTCCTAACATTTGTCGAATATCTTTTTGTCTTTCAATGATTTACTATATTAAATAAGAATTTAATATGTATATTTTCTTTTCCTCATGTTTTTATGGATAGAGACTGGTGAACTCGTTAATTAAACTTGGAAGTCAGGTCCCATGAGGCTGTAAGGCATGTATGCTCCTCTTAGTCCACACATTCCAGGCAATTGTTGAGCCACTAGGATCATGTAATCGGGGCCCTTATGTTTTGAGCAGGCAATGGCACTTATTTAAGCCCAAACCTTTCTCTAGTACACGCCTTTGGATTTAATAAAACTATCCAACGTCAATGATGGTAAAAATAAAATATTATGGAATTTAGGAAACACAAAGAAGTTAAAATGAGTCACTCATGAGATGAAAATGCAACATTTTTTTTTGAAACAGAAACATTATTAATAATATAAAAACTATAGAACCATATGAGGTATTTGGGCAAGAACGCAAGTTACAATGATTGTAAAATGTTTTCCCGTTACATATCCATTCCCCAAAATTATATCTCTTTCCTAATTTAGTACCGAGATCCAAATAGCAAAAAGAATATTGAATCTCTCCCATAACACATCCGTTTCAATTTTTTTTTTTTGAAGAGATGGTGGTGTCCGGACCTTTGGCCCGACTAGTCCACCATGGGGTTACCCCGCCCGCCCCAAGACCGGGACCAAGGAGACAACAGGAGCAAATGGCGGGGGCAAGACTCGAACCCGTGACACTTTGGGAGCACGGACCCGACTTGACCACCATGCCATCGCCCCCCAGGGCATCCGTTTCAATTTTTGATTCACCAAAAAGGGTCTAGCATTCCTTTCTTCCCATATAGTGTACCATATAGCTACCAAAACAACCTTCCAATAATAATGAAGTCTAATTGAGATGACGTTTTCTGGAATCTGAAACAAAGAGCCAGCCGGACGGGGAACAAGGTTATTGTTTTGCTTACTCCGTTGCCCCCATAAATTCCGAGTCACTTTTCACTCCCCAAAAATGTGTCGTATCGTCTCCCCGCTGATCTTGCATAGAAAATAGATGGAAGGGTTTAGGGTGTGATTAGGACGCTTCTGAAGATTATCTAGAGTCTTGAGCTTATTTAGACTGATTAGACACACTAAGATTTTGGTTTTCATTGGTGCTTTTATCTTCTAGATGAAATCAGCTAGAATGGTTGTCTAATTTGTGTTTTGAACTGTTGGGTGGGTCATGAAGGATTTAACTGAGAATTGATAACTTGTTTCTCCACTCCATCTGGGCCTATCTTCTTCAGTCGTATCTTGGATTTGAAAGCTGTGCAGTGTGTTCAGGAGGTTGCTCAATTCTTCCACATGGTTGTCCCCTATATGACTATGTAGGTACAAATTCTATCCCCAGTGTAAATTTTCTACCACGTGATTACATGTTTTAAAATCTACTACGGGGTCTCCTTTCCTTTTGGACAATCGGTATATTTTAGGAAATCTATCTTGAAGCTTTTCTCTCCTACACCAAATGTCTTCCCAGAATTTGACATCATCTTTTTTGCCCACTTTCCAAATAATATGAGATCTAAAACTATCATGCAGGCTGAATATGTCTTTTCAAGGGGACCTCTGACTACTCTTTTTGTTTAGACTCGCTTCTCTCCCAAAAGCCTTTGATCCATGAATGCTTCGGACCACCCTTGCCCACATTGTTCTAGTCCTTTCCATCATTCGCCACAACCACTTTCCCCTCAATGCCATTACCTCTTGATCAATCCTCCTATTCTCAAGCCTCCTTTTGCTGTGTCTTTACAGATCTAATTCTAGCTCACCAAGTTTTGACTCCTCGAGGCATCATCTTGTTTCTACAGAAAGTCATGCATTCTAAAGATAGACAGGAAGTAGGTTGGTAAAGCTTCTAGAATCACTTTTAACAGCAGCAACCTACTCCTTCTCGATAGGTAGCTTCGTTTCCACCCTGCAATTTTGTTCCTTGTGGTCTTCATGACTAGTTTCCAAAGGCCAGATTTGTTTGTGTTGCCTCCTAAGGGCATCCCTAAATAACTAATTGGTCAAATTCCTGGAGATACTTTTAGCTCAGCCGCCATACTCGTCACCACGTCCTTGCTTATGTTAATACCCATCAGTTGACTCTTGCTGCCATTGATCTTCATTCTGGTTAAGAAACAGAATGTATGTAGTGCGTTCGTCACTACCTTTATTTCTTCTTCATGGTTTGGCAAAAAGGGAAGGCAGTTGTAGCAAGGAGGATGTGAGTTAGATGGACTCTTTCTTTCCCTATTTTCATACCTTCCAGCTTTCCCATCCGGCGTGCTTTGTCTAGGATTCTAGTAAAGGTATCTGCTACTACGGTGAATAGGAAAGGGGAGAGAGGATCACCCTGTCGCAATTCTCTATAACCATTAAATTTGCCTCGGGGTCAGTAGTTGACCGACCTAAGGCATGCCTGCATCCACTTCCGCCATCGTTCTCTAAATCCTTTTTAGTTCATCACAAAATTCAGGAAACTCCATTTGACCGAGTCCTATGCTTTTGCTAGATCTACCTTCAGCAGGAGACCTGTCTTCCTATTCACCCTGTAATCTTCCACTACTTTGTTAGCGATCAAAATGGCTTTTGTAATTTGTTTGTCCTTAACGAAGGCCATTTGATGTTCCCTCACTGTCTTTGGAAGCACTACCCGTAGTCTATTCGCCAAAGTCTTTGCGATGATTTTGTAGAGACTGGTGATAAGACTTATTGGCCTACAATCCTCCACACACATAGAGTTAACATTCTTTGGAACAAGACATATGTATGTTTCCTTGACCTTCCTGTTTACTACAACATCTCTGTGGAATTTCTTTAAACATGCAAGAATATCCTGTTTGACTGTTTCCCAGGTGTGTTGGAAGAAGGCCATGTTAAAACCATTTGGACCAGGAGCCTTTTCTTCGTCATAGCTGAACACTGCTTCCTTTATTTCTTTTTCTTCAAAGTCCCGTTCTAACCACCTGCTATCTTCTTCAGATATTTGCTACCACTGCTATCTTCCTCAGATATTTGCTATCATTGCAATCTTTCTACACCCCACTTGATTTGATTTGGTTCTATGAACAGACCTGTGAAATGCTCCGTTATCATCTTTTGAATTTGGTCCATCGAATCTTCCAATTTTGTGATTGTAGCTTTAGACTTTCTAAGGGAGAGAACCCTATGAAAGTATTTTGTGTTCACATCTCCTTCTTTCACCCATTTAATCTTGACCCTTTGTCTAAATTTTCTTTCCTGTTTGCATTCTAGCTGCTGTATCTCCCCCATCAATTTCTTCCTTTCTCCCAAAAGGTCAGTGTTATCCTCCTTTTCAATCTTCCTATCCAAAGGTGTGAGGGTAATCATTAACCCTTTTTTTCTGGCATCTTTGTCATGCGCTGGGCTCTTGGTCCAATTCTTTAGGTGGCTTTTGAGATTTTGAAGCTTTGACGTTATTCTCTATCCTTCCCAGCCCTGACTCTGATCTTTCATCTATTCCTACTGCATCATTTCCTTGATTTTGGCTTGCTGTAACCATGCATTTTTCAAACTGAAAAGGAACATGGCCCTATTTTGTTTCCTATGTGTCCAACATGATCAACCAATGGTTTGAGGTCAGTCTCTGTATGCCCTACACCTGTTGATGACTAAATCTTTCTCCCCAGTGGTCATTACATAGGAATCTATTGAGTTTGGACATAGCTGGGTTGACTTGACCGTTACTCCATGTGTAAAGCATATTCTTGAGGTCTGGTTCTTGTAATTGCGTGTCCTGAATCCATTTATCAAACATCCTCATGGATCTCATAATATGCTTGCTGTTCTTCTTTTCTTGCATGTTCCTAACCATGTTGAAATCTCCCCTCATGCACCAAGGTCCCTGAATGCTAGCCGAGATGGCAGCCAGTTCAATAAGACACTCCTCCCGACCGTGCTTATCACAAGGGCCGTATACGGCTGTGAACCACCACACTCCTCCATCGCCTCCCTTGATCTTAATGGTTAGGGAGTAAGAGCCTTTCTATTTTTCAACAACCTCCACATTGCGCACATACCACATTATCAAAAGGCCTCCTGACGTGCCCTCTGCTAGGAGATCAACCCAATCCACAAATTTGCGCTTTTGTAGTTTTGCGATTAAATTTTGGTCCATTGCTGACTTCTTCGTTTCCTGAAGAGAAATTAGGTCTGCCTTCGTTGCAGATACAATTTTCCTGATTAATCTTCTTTTTATCTCCTTGCCCACAATCACATATATTCCAACTAAGAATCTTCATAATAAAGAGTAGTCCCAGAAAATCACGCTACTATTACTAGACTTCGATCAATTGTGCTTTGATTGATACCATTAAGTCTCTTACTCTCTCATGCTCTTTTCTTTAGGTGTTCTGTTGTATCTCGTTATTGTTGCGCTGACTCATCATCTTCACTTCTCCATTCGGGATACTTTGTAACGGGGTTGATGTTATCTTCCTTCTGTGTGTGTTATTTTTTGTCTGATCCTTGGAGTGGATGGGATGCAGCTCTGCCCAGAACCCTCAGACCCACTAGAGTAATCAGAGAGAAGGGATGCATAGTTATGATTACGTACCTGAGTATGACCTCCTTCGGCTTGGTGTTTTGTCCCACTCGACAGCCTGCGTCTACTTCTGTGTAGTCCCCATCAATGCTTTTTGTTTTAGACACCTTTTCCGTCCCAGACTGGAGCAAATAATCTTGGAAATAAGAGTCTATATCATAGTCAGATTTGCTATCCTCCTTCTAGGCTTCCCAATAAGCCAAGGCTCCAACTTATTTCGTTCTTCACCTTTTTTGGACCTTTTATAGACTTTTAGTGTGGGCCGATTAGTAACCCTCTCTATTTCTAGGCCCACCTCCTGCTGTTGCTAATAGCCCATCTCCTGATTATCAGCTTTGGGCCCACCTCTAACTTCGACTAGAGATTTTTTGGAATGTTTTCCACGGTCTAGGCTTCGTTCCTCAGGTCCACATTGCCTTGTTGGGATTGGAATTTGAATCTAGTCTCTATGGCCCAGTTCCTCGACTTGGCTTAGATCAACTCAACCCAAGTTGATTCTTCTCTCTCTTGGTTCGGTGGACCCCCTAATGCCACTCGTTGGCCCGTCAGTAGTCGTTGGCCTACCTCCACTGTTGCCCCTATCCATTCTTCCTATGCCGCCGCCTGACTTCTGTCCTTGCACCATCATTCTAGTCTCTTCCTCCTTGTGTGACGTATCATCGTCATCACTGCTCGGAACTTCAATCTTCGAACTTCTCTGGTCACTGTATCGCCACCCACTGATATTCGCCAGGCCCTTATGGTGGTCATTTGTGAACTGCTCCAGAATCTGTTGTTGTAATTCTTTGATTTCCATTGCCCAATTTCTCTCCAATTCGACTAGCCTCAACTCTTGTGTTCTAGTGTCATCGTAGATTTCGAACTCCTTTGGAAGGAAGCTAGAATCATGTCCCATAGTCTCAAGAAGGCCATCTCCATCAATTTGTTTGAACTGGTTATTCGAGCGATATCGATTAGACCGCCGCAAACTTCTCCTATCTTGTTGAAGGTGTAGATGTTCTAGTTTTTCGATCGGATTCCTTGAACCCCCATCCAACTTTTTTGGCAGGTGACCTGCACTCTTAAGTTGGCCCATTCCTCATTCCACTCCTCGATATCGAACTCCCCTAAGAGAGTCTCTTGCTTTTCAGTTTGTAGAACTTTGATGTCTACTTCTTCATTATAGTAGATTAGGCCTTGCGCCACATCCAATCTCCTTATGTATATTTCTCTTTTTAGCAACTACCACACTGAACGTTCTACCACCTTCCAAGGGGTCTCATATGATTTTCTTATTATTAGAAACTTCTTCTCCTCTCGGTCCCACCTGCTTTCTCCTCCCATCGTTTGTCCCCGTGCTTGGGCACCCAAATTTCTCCTTAGTCTTAATTCCTTCCTTCTCCCTTCTCCATACTTCCTTATTTCTGCTTTCGTCCTCCTGGGGCCCCATCTTGTCCTCCTGATGTATTTCTTGCCTCATTTCCTTGTTTGTCTGTTTTGCTTGCTTTTCTGCTGTTTCCTGAACGACAATATCTAGTGCCTTCCATAGGTTGCGTCTAGATTCCGTTGTGTTCTCCTTCGGGACAACTATGCTTTCGTGCTTGCCATTTTTCATCTTTGTTAAGTTAAGGAATCTTCCTCTCTCTTTTACTAACACCTCCATGACTAGGCTAAAATCGGCTCCACGGAAGACTCTTGTTTTTCGCCAATCGACATTATCAAGCAACGTTTGTTACACTTTCTCTTCACCCAACTGATTGCTTTTCTGGAAACAACTATATGAAAATGGCAGTTCTCTCTGACCTCCTGTAGTAGCAGCTCTTGTGAATCTTGCGTGACAGAGTGGGAAATATTTAAATCTTGTTGGGAATGATACATAGTACCATTCCCCATTTGTTGTTGTCTTCACCTAGCATCTACTGCCATGACCACCTCGTCTTGAAGTTACTCGTCCTTCCTTTTTTTGGCAACTGGTGACCACAACTTCCGGTTTCCTTTGGTTTTGTTCATATATGCTGCTTCTTTTCCTCCTTTTGGTTGTCGTCCATCCATCGTTTTCTGTTTTAGTTTGATGCCTTCGGAGGATATTCCTCCATGTTGCTCTGCCTACGTGTTGGTCATCAGTGGTCGCCTTTCTTGGCACATAGTTGTATCCTTGTCTACCATTCTTGTTCCTTTGTTTGTCGTCTTCTGTTAACTTTCCCTTTCATGTCTCTGCCCTTGCTTCGGTCGTCGGTGGTCTACTATCGTTGGTTGATTGTCGACCACGTCGTTTCATCATGCTTTCCTTGCTATTAACAAAATGCCAATTTTACAAAGAGCCAAAAAAAAAAAAAATGCAACGTAATCCTCTTAGAAATTGAATTTTATTGATTCACTAGTCCATGTATTACAAATTAAATGCAATTAAATTATTATAAAAACTATGTCAAAGTTTAGGCAAATTATGAAATGATAGAGAAAAATTCAAGAAATCTTTTTTTTTTTTTAATTTTTTAAACTTTTCAAACACAGTAAAAAAATGAAATAGGAAAAAAAAAAGATTAAGGAAGAAATCAAGGAACCTTCAATTTTTATTTGAGGATATTTTTAGACAATAAAAGCATATGGATTCTAAATACGATTTTTTTTTTGAATAAGAAACATATTTCATTGATAAAATAAAATGGAGATGAGGAATTTCCAAACCTTACACACCAGTCAAAACAAAAAATACATTAACCTTCCCAAACATCTTTGACCCTTAACTACCTAATCTGTTTACAAACATGAAGAATATTGTGCCAATTCTTTAGCCATTTCCCAAAAGTATAACCCCTTCCCCAACTTTGATGAGGGGATCCATGTTGCAAATAGCAAACCAATCGATCCCAAACTTGGTCGCTCTCCCTTTCTTTATTTTCAAAAATTCTTTTATTTCATTGCTCCCAAACTGCATAGACGGGTGCAAAAATGTCCCAGTTCCAATACTCACTCTTTCATTGTGGGTTTGATGCTGGGTAGAATTCCCAAAAACTGATTAAGAGTTGGAGCATCCATCTGACTATACTTATCTTGCCATTTTCCCCATATCTGGATGATGAATGAACAACTTCCAAAAATATGCCTAACTTGCTCTCCAGCTGTCCTGCATGGGCAGCAATAGTGAAGTAAGAGAGCTTTGTTGAGATTCTTTTTTTGGATCCTATTAGCACTATTTAGTTTATCAAGATGAATGAGCCATCCCAAGATCGTTGCTTTTGCTAGTATTGTAGCTGACCAAATGAGCTTTATTGCTTCTGTTTGATCCCCTGCTCCTCCACCTTCACTATTTGTGATGAATAGCTGAAAGGATTCAAAGATAATTCACCATTGTTGCTTATTGTCTATATAACTGTGTCATATCTATAAGATAATCTAACTTCGTCTGGTAGCCACAACATCATAGTTGCCTCCTAGTCCTCCTGATAGTTTTACATTTCTTCTAAACATGAGGTCTCACCCTTGCTTTAATTGTTCTACTCTTCCTTGAGCTGTCCTAAAAGCCTTTATCTCTACTTCGTGGAGCCTTGACAATTAATATAGTCTTAGGAAAGTTGCTTGAAAGGATTCCATTCGACACCACTAATCCTCCCAAAACTTGATCTTATCTCCATCAGCCAACTTCCATCTTATCTGTTGTCTGAACTTTGGGTATATTGCATAGATAAACTTCCACGGTGATCTATATGTAGTTTTTGGGTGAATGCTAAATTTCATAACCCACCTTTTGTTCCCCATGGATACTTCTTATTACTTCATGCCATAGCTTATTTCTTTCTTCATATAGTTTCCATCGTGACTTCCCAGCCAAAACTCTATTTTTTGCCTTTACATTCCCTACTCAAAGGCCTCCTTGCTCCACACTTCTTTGAACCTGGGACCACTTAACAAGGTTATCGTTTTTTTTTTATCATGCTCCTTTTCCCATAGAGATTCCCTCATTAGCCTTTCTATTTCTGTAGCTACTTTCCTTGGAATTTTGAAAGTTGAAAGAAAGTATGTAGGGATGGCCTCCTTGATTGATTTCATCAAAAGCAATCTCCTTCCTCTAGACAAATAGCTTTTTCTCTAACATGTTATTCTTCCTCTTATAGTTTGTATCATTTTCTCTCAAAAGGTATAACTTTTGGGTTACCTCCTAGAGAAAGACCCAAGTATTTTAATGGCCATTCTCTTATAGTTAGCCCCAGTACTCTGGCTGCTTCCTCCACCTCCCTACTATCCACATTTATCATTGCTACCTGACTCTTTTCTGTATTAATTGATAAACATGATAACCTGCAGAAAATCCTCAGGATTCTCATGGTTGCTATTTGGTTTCCTTGATTATTCTCAAGAAATGGCAAACAATTAATTATCTGCCAATTGAATATGAGAAATGGGATTCTCTTTTCTACCACTTTGAAACCCTCAACCACCTTGTTTGAACTGCCTTCCTCATATCCCATTCAAAGTATTTGCTAGCAATGTATAAAGGAAAGGAGAAATTGAGTCTCCTTGCCTTAGCTCCCTATTGCTACTAATCTTCCCGCATGGTTTCCAATTAATTATGACTGAGTAATTTGCTTTGCTTGGGCATCCTTTTATCCACTTCCACCACTCTTCACCAAAAACTTTCTCCTTCATTACATAGTCAAGGAATTCCCAATCTACTAAGCCTTTGCAAGATCTACCTTTATCAAGAGTTCTTCCTTCTTTGTAGTTCTGTAATGCTCCACCACCTTGTTTGCAATCAAAATTTCTTATGTTATCTGCCTCCTCTTCACAAATGCCATCAGTGTTTCATCCACGGTATAGTAGAGAATCTGTTTCATCTTGTTGGCTAGAATTTAGCAACAATCTTGTACATGCTTTTTGAAGGGCTTGTAGGTCTAAAATCTTCCACCTTTAAGGATTTGACTCTTTTTGGTATGAGACATATGTATGTCTCATTCACTATCTTGTTAATTATTCTATCTTCAAAAAAATGTCCGCACACTTTCCCTATGTCTTCTCTCTTAGTTTTTCCAGTTTTCCTTATAGAATTTCATTGTAAAGCCGTCAGAGCTTGGAGCTTTGTCTCCTCCACTTCCAAAAACTGCTTCTATAACTTCCTAATCTTTAAAAGGTTTTTCCAACCACTCATTGCTTTTCTTCAACATTTCCTTCCAATCCCTTCCTTCAGTTCCCCATCTTCTTTGGAGCTTCTTGTTATACAGGTCCTTGAAATAGTTGAGAATAGTTTTTTGCATCCTTTCTTGCTCCTCAATGAATTCGCTCCTTGTATTCTTAATTCTTAATAGACAATACTTTATGAAGAAAACTTGGTATTTTTATCACCTTCCTTTGCTCACTTCATCTTTGCCATTTGACCAACAATTCTCTCCTTTTTCCTTTCTTTCTCATGTACTTCACTGATCAACTCCTTTCACCGATTCTTTGTCTTCCTTTCCTTCAGCCTTTTCCATGACTTCTTGAATTTCTTGGAGCTTTGTATCTATTATCTTCCTTTTCTTCCTCTTTGTTCCTTTCTCCCTTATTCCATTCCTTCAACTTCTCCTTGACTTCTTTTAGTTTCTTCATAAGTCTGTACCCTAGCCATACCCCTCAACATGACTCTGATTCCACCATTCCTTCAACCTTTCGTTTAAATTAGGATCTTGCAGCTATGCATTAAACATCTAAAATGATGTTGTCCCCATTTGTTGTCATGCCCCATACCAAGCAGCACTAGCCAATGATTTGTCATCCCCCATATCCGCGAAACTACTTGCTTGGGCACCTTCCACAAGTACTCCCAAGCAACATTGAACAAAAATCTGTTGATTCTTGACATAGCTGGGGCAGCCCTTTCGCTTGTCTAGGTGAACTTAGAAGTAGATCTTCCAAGACTACTGATGAATGGCTCCCCTCTATCGTTTTCTTCTTCCTCTTGTACTTCAAACTGTTACTCACTAATGGGATGCAAGCTCAATTCCTTTCCTCTTTCCTGCTCCTCCATACTTCTATCTGATTGAAGAGAGAGAGAATTAGGAGAGGGAGACAAGATTAAGACAATCCAGCATACCTTAGCTGGTGCTTGGTCCCCTTTTGTTCCATCTTCCTTGCCTTTTTCTTCCTTTGCCTCTATCAAGTTTCCTACCTCGTCTTCTTTGCCTTTTGACGTGTCTTCAAATTTGTCTCCCACACGAACTCTTCTATTTCATCTTCTCAATTGTGAACTCCCTTGTTTGCTAGTATCTACTTCTTTCTATGTGGACTCCACATCCCACTCGGTTATTGCGCACCTTTTAGACTCCACCATGGCCTTGTTCCCCTCTTTCCTTTCTTCTCCTGTCCGTTTGCATGTCCTTGTCCTCCCTATTTGGGCTTGCATGTATAACTGGCGCAAATTTGACCTTCTTTTTCTTGGGCTTCTTGGGCCTTGGCTTTATCAACCGCCTCTTAGAGTCTTCATTCTCTGGGCTATTTGTTCTCTAGCCCAACAAAAGTAGGTCAATTATGGATGAGCCATGATATGACCCATTGCCCCCTCTTCTAGACTACTGCCACATGTTCTTCGATCAAAGCTCCCCCTATCCATTATCTTTTGCCTCACCCTTTCACGTGTCCTGTGCGATCATATACTTTGCCCCCCCACTGTCGCTTTCCTTGATTGCACTTACCACCTGCTTTGCCGCTTTGCACGCCTATATCCTGTTAATGCCACCTTTTGAGTTGTCTCTCACTAGATTTTCTTCATGTTGTCTACCCGCTGCACCCTTGCATTTTTTCTTGCTTCTTCACCTTTGAACACTTTTTTTCCAAGTCAAACAATCGAAGCTCCATCACGCCCTTATCTTCATAAATCTCCATGAAGACCGACAAGAAACCTATTTCATTATTCCTTACTTTCATTTTTGCCAACTCCGTGTTCGTTCCTTTCACCGTTCCTTTTGCTATATCTATTAAGCCTTTGCACTATTCATCTCTCTTCATTATTGTTTCCATCTTCCATTTATATGGAAGGATTCCTTCCGCACCTATCCAACTTCTTTTGCATGCTATCTTCATGCCATCCCACCAATATTCCTCTTGCCATTTCTCTGCGCTCCATTCATCACTTAATCCGCACATCTTTCCCTACAACATTTTTGTAACCTCCTCCTTGTTGCAAAACATGATCGCCCTAGCTACGTCCAACTTCGACAACTCCACGTTCCTCTTCACCACTTGGTTGATTTCCTCTTCAATCTCTTTCCACCCCTTACTTTTTTTTTTCCTTGTGATTAACACCTCCATTTCCCTCTGTCCCATTCTTTCATCTCCTATTCTTCGTCTAATCTCAAATCTTTTTGTTCAAATGCTGATTTGTTACATTCTTTGTGGTATTCCTCTTCCCATTCTCCATATTTGTCCTCCATCAGCATCGTGTCTAGTGCTTTCCACAAATTTTTCCACCTACTCGAAAAGTCTTCCTTTGGTAAATATATTGTTTTAGGTCTTCCTTGGCTTGTTCTTGTTAGTTTCAATAAGCTCCCTCCTCTATTGGAGCATGACTCCAGAATCAGCACGTTGTCTTTTCCCCTTTTGACTCTTTGAAATGATCCATCTCTAAGGATGTCCATTCCTTCCTTGACTTTAATTTTTAAACACATAACTTGTACCCTAACACTATTTGGTATTTCTTTAGTCTTGTCTCCTCTTGCAGTTCCAGGGATTCTCCATCATGGTATACTAAGGACCTTTTGCACCTAGTGACAAAAGTCTCTGTAAGCCTTTGTTCTCTCCTTAATCCTTAGTTTTCTGCCATCTGTCTTCTTTTCTTTCCTCATTCACCAAGGTCATTTCCTTTGTCTTTTGTCTCTTCGTGTATGGCTTGACCTTGTGACCTTGACTTCATATTTCTGTCGTTTCTTCCCTGTGCTAATTTCCATCCCTCGCCCTTCATCACTTCTTTAACCACCTCTGCAAACGTCTTTTTTCCTTCATAAGCGCTCCTTCCTCCATTGTATCTCCTTCTCTGCTCCTTGTTCCCGTTTCGTGATTCATCATACTCCATTCCAAGTATTAATTCACCAAACTTTGATTCTAAATACAATTTGATGCAATGCTATCAAAACTAAATTCCAAAGCAATGTCTTAGTGATTGGTCCACCCTAGCAAAGCATTGTCTAGACCTATGCCACACAGATAATGTTTATTTATAAAACCCTACCAAAAATGCTACATAGATATTTTGTAATGTAAGAATAAAATGGTCAAATCATGTATACTAAAAGCTTATACAAATTTTACACTCTTAAATTTTGTGTCATTTAAATGAAAACTAGAATGACATTTTAAAAGTTAATATAATCTGATAAAAGACATGTATGAATGAGTCATACCCATAATAAAAATAACAATAAGTACTTTAATGTATTATATTGTATCCAATAAAGGAATATTTTATTTGACTGTTGATTTCTCTTATATGATTAATGTAAACGATCGAACGCCAAGTACTTTCTTTGCATAAATAATGAAAATTAATGTAAATTTCATTCTTTGTGGTGCTTATATTAATATCTACCAAATAAGTTGCCTTGTCAATTTATAAAATTAATGGCCATTGCTAACCATATTTTTAACTAAAATCTCTATTAAACTAAGATTGTTTTGTCTAAACCATTTATTCTAACATTTTATAGTTGCATTCAAGAATCTTATATGATTGATATATTTGATATTAAATAGTTTGATTAAGGGTTTTAATCTGATGAGGTTGTAGCGTAGACATGTAAATGTATAGTAGAAAAAAATAGTTTGTTTTTTGATATATAGTGTAGTTTACATTTATGATTTATCTTTTAGGACCTTGTTCCCAACCACACTAGTTGAATGGCAAACAAGGACGTAATTGGGCAAATTCGTTGAATTTGCACTAGAATTACATATATAGCTAAATTTGCATCTACTAATAAACAATCAGTTTGAAGAATTTTTCCAGCTTCAACCTATGGAAAACGAGGATGGAATATATAATTTGTCATACTTGGTCCCTTAAAATATGAAATACATTTAAAAAGTCCAATTTGATATAGAGAACTTTTTTATTTTAATTTAATTTTATTATTTTTAAAATTTGATGTTATAGAGTTTTTAAAAGAATTTAAGATTTAATAAAGATTTGTTGTATTTTAAGATATGTTGAAACAAACAAAATTACATACATAAAAATTTTTTATTTTTTATTTTTGAAAAGACATTATTTATTAATACTAAATAAATCTTTCAGATGAGAAATTTGAAAGCTCTACGTTACAAAGAGTACAATATATTTTGTCAGTTGTTTAACCAATCCCCAAAATTATACCCTTTACTAAGTTTAGTGGAGTAGATCCAAGTACAAAACAAAATTTTGGATCTTTCTTAAATCCTGGTACTATCTTTACATGTATCGTTGAAGATTTTATTGTTTCTTTCCTCCCATATGCTAAACCATACAACAAAAGTAATAACTCATCTATAGGCAATGAGTCTTCTATCTTGAACATCTTCTAATTCCTGCTCTTCGGTTCCTAGTAATAATGGCTTGATTAACTGACAGCTTTGATTCCACCTGTTCCAAATATCTGTTATGAATGTATAGCTTCTGAGGAGATGATTTGTAGACTCCTCAGCACTCCTGCGCAGGCAGCAAATGGAGGGTTTTAAATAATGTTGGGCAGTTTTATTTGCACAATGTCAGCAACATTCAATTTATTTAGAAGAACGAGCCATGTTAAGATCTTTGCTTTGGTTGGGGCCTTTATGTTCTACGCCAGGTTGGCTTGCTGGAAGGGAGTTGAGGTTGTCCGGGTGTTGTTCAGTTTACTGTGGAAGGAGTGAACTGTAAAGGTGTCGCCTTCCTCCCCCACCCATTCACCTTTGTCTGTTCTTTCCGATGGCTGGAATGGTTGTAACAGGTTAATGAGCTCGGTAACTTCTTGAACCTAGTTCTCCCTGATGTTCTTGTTAATGTGCAATTTCCATGACCAACTTTCTGTCCCCTCGACCCTGGTGTGTTCTATAAAAGCAGATATAGGGGCATTGTGCTTATCAAATAGGTGATAAAGCGCTGAAAAGATGTCTTTTAAACTGCCAGTGGCACACCATTTATCCTCCCAAAAGTGGACATCCCCTCCATTGCCCACTCTCCATCTAAGATTACCTTTGAATAGTGGGTACAAGCTGGCTATGGATTTCTATGGGGATCTCTTATTGCAATTTTGGTTCATGTCGGCCTCCCTCCCTCTTGTTTGTTGACCATGAATGCTCTTAATTATTCTGGCCCATGGTGTGCCTGGCTGGGTATACATTCTCCAAAGCCACTTCCCCATTAGCGCTTGATTTCTATTTATGATACTTCCAATTGCCAGGCCTCCTTGCTTGATGTCTTGGCATACTTGGTCCCAATTGACCAAGTGCTGTCCTTTCTCCTTCCCCTCTTGTTTCTAGAGAAATTGCCGCGGACTTTGTTCGATTCTGCTTGCTACACCTTTGGAGATTTTAAATATCAAGAGAAAATGCGTCGGGGTGGCCTCTAGCACTGTTTTCAATAGTAGGAGACGATCTCCTCTTGATCGATTGTATTGATCACTGTACTCCAAAATTCTGTCTTATTTGGACTGCCTCCCAGGGGCATACCCAAATATTTTAGAGTTCATTTACCCACTGATACCTTCTTATGCTTTGCCATAGCATGAGCTTTGCTGTCCCCATGTTAATTCCAGCCAACTTACTTTTATCTGTATTGATGGATAGCCCGGATATGAAGCAAAAAGTCCGCAGTGCTTCCATAACTTGCTGTGTTTCCTTTTTGTCATTCTGCATGAAGAGAAGGCAGTCGTCTGCGAAAAGGAGGTGGGTAAGGTAGATGTTGCCTTTTCTTGCCTACAACCCGGCCATGTGTTGTTTGGCCTCTGCTTTTTCCATTTTTCTGGTGAAGGCATCAACTACCAGTGTGAAGATGAAAGGGAATAGAGGGTCTCCCTATCTTAGTCCCTTCTGCCCTCTGAACGTTCCCCTAGTTCAACCATTTATGAAAATGGAGTACGAGATTGAAGTTATGCACACTTGAATCCACTTCCTCGACCTCTCACCAAAGCCCTTAACTTTCATCATGCAGTCTGCGAAACTCCATTTGACTGAGTTTTAAGCCTTTGCAAAGTCAACTTTGAGGAGGAGGCCCTGTTTCTTCCCTGCCCTGTGGTCTTCAACCACTTCATTGACAACTAAAATTGCATCTAGGATTTGTCTATCCTTGATAAAAGCCATTTGAAGTTCACTCATCGTGGTGTGGAAGAAGCTCCTCAGTCTATTAGCCAGAGTCTTCGCTATTATTTTGTAAATGCTCGTTATTAGACTGATTGGACGGAAATCTGTGAGCTTGATTGAGTTAAATTTCTTGGCTATAAGGCAGATATAGGTTTTGTTGAACCTGCTGTTGATGACAACATCTTGGTAGAATTCCCTTATGTAGTCATAAATGTCCTTTTTCATTGTATCCCACTCCTTTTAGAAGAATGTCATGGTGAAGCCATTTGGGCCCGGGGCTTTATCCCCGTCCCAGCTGAAGACAGCTTGCCTGATCTCCTCTTCTTCAAAAGGTCTTTCGAGCCAGCGGCCCTCCTGTTACAAAATCCCCTGCTAGTCTAGGCTTTCAATCCCCCACCTTTTTGAGCTTGTTTCCTTAAACATTGACTCAAAATGTCTCATGATGGATTCCTTTATTTGGTCAGCATCCTCTAGGATGTGGCCATTGCAGTCATCCAGTCTATTAATTAAGGCCCTTGCCTTCATCAGGGTGAGGATTTCGTGAAAATACCTAGAGTTCACATCCCCTTCCTTAGCCCATTTTAGCTTTGCTCACTGGCTGGCCCGTCTTTCCATTCTGCATTCCAACTGTTGGATTTGTTTGACTGTGTTAAGCCGCTAGGTCATTAAATCCAAATTACTATCTCCATTCTCCAAAGCTAAGTCTAGCTGCCTAATGGTGTGGATCAATTGATTAAGCTGAGACTAATCTTGGGGCTATTGCCCTTTACTCCAGTCTTTCGGCCTTTCCTTTAGATGTCGAAGCTTCATCATAAATCTGTAGTCTGCCCAACCCCTGGCATTGCTTTCTTCCCGCTCCTTCTTCACTAAGTCTTTTAACCTTGACTGATTTGCCCATTCGTTTTCGAATCTAAACAGTCTGGTCCCCATTCTCTTTTGGTAGTATCTAGTAGGATAGGCCAGTGGTTAGAGACAATTCTTTCCAACCCCCAAGCTCTTTGGTACCAAAACTTTTCCCACCATTCAATGTTGCCGAGGAATTCGTCCAACTTACTGAGGGGGGGGGGGGGGGGGGCCTGTCGTTACTTCAAGGGAACTTTATATTCTTCATGTCTGACTATTTCAATGAAAGAACTTGGATCTAGTCGTCAAAAAGGTGCATTTGGTTCGTGGTGTACTCCCCATATATCTTTTCGGAATTGTTTCGCATTATGTTAAAGTCGCCTCCAATGCACCATGGTCCCTGGGTGAGGGCCGAGAGAGCTGCTAGTTTGATGAGGAGCTCCTCCCTATCATCATTAGCACATGGGCCATAGACTGCTGTGAACCACCATTCCTGACCTTCTGCGTCCCTTAGTCTGGCTGTGAGGGAAAATCTGCTGTCCACTTTTTTCATCATTGAGAATTTTCTGGAGTCCCACATGATTATCATGCCCTCGACCGAACCTTCCGCTGCCAAATCAACCCAATCCACGAAGGACCGCTTCCACTAGCCTGCCATTGTGTGCCTGTCAATACACCTCTGCTTCATTTCTTGGAAGACGATGATGTCTGCCTTTGAAGGCGTTGCCCGCGATTCTGATATTCCAGCTAAGAATCTTCATGATCACTGATCACAACTCATGGAATCGCCCAAGAGAAGCTCAGTTGATCTCCTCCAGTTGAGCGTCAATCGACATCAAGAAATTTCCAATGCGCTCTATCTCCTTCTCTTGTGTAGCCTCTATATCCACCTGCTGTTGCATTGAACATATTAGTTGAGGTTCGCTGTTCGACACTGACTGAGGTCTGTTTGTTGATTTTGATGGCTTTGTTTGTTGATGCTGGTTGAATGTAGAGGAGACCTTATCTTTCGGCTTTCTTGGTATGAGTGGTGGCGATGAA
The DNA here is from genome assembly GCA_030144865.1 of Tinospora cordifolia. NCBI lineage: Eukaryota > Viridiplantae > Streptophyta > Magnoliopsida > Ranunculales > Menispermaceae > Tinospora > Tinospora cordifolia. Next base: position 34,517 of record JAJIYU010000519.1, read on the forward strand.
TGATCGTGGAGTCTCGACTGAGATAGCAGAGGGGACAAAAACGGGGTGGTTTGAGGCATGGTACGAAAATTAGCCAAAGTTCGTCAAAATTAGCTAAATTAATTTGGTAATTTGGAAAATCGATGCGAAGTTCGCTTGTAATTATAAAATTACAAAATTTCGTCGAAATCTTCTAAAAATCAGCGAAGTTCACTTAAAATTGAAGTTTTGAATATTTTTGTAGAAAAAAAATTGCATAAAAGCTGTGAAAAAGAGCATTTTTAATCAAAGAATTTATGTGGTGCACAAAGATTCTTTAGTATAATTATAGAGATTGTATAAAAAAATCATTTTTTATAAATGAAAAAGATTTAAGGCGAGATATGTATAATTGGCGAGTACCTATCCAAGAGAAAGAAGAACAAACTGTAACTTGGAAGAAGAGATGATAAAGAGAAGAGTGATATGAGAAAAATAAGCTAAAAGGCTAAGAGGAGAGATGTTGAGAGAAGAAAGAGAAAGAAAAACCAAGTTTCATGTCTACAAGACCATTAGGGTTCAAAGATAAATTTTTCTTTGTTTCTTTCTTTTATCTGACAATTTTAAGTTAACACGTGAGATGTGCATAAAATATTGTTAATGTTGAAATACATGTTCGAAACCATTATATGTATACTTTTATATGTAAAATATATTTATTATGTTTATTTTTGATATTTTTAATAGAAATTGTCCTTATTTTAACATTTACATAGTATTTTTTTTTGAATTTTTTCAACTTGGTAAATTTTTACAAAAAATTTTTCGAATTTCTTGAACTCTTTTTTTTTTTTTTTTTTTTTTTTTTTGAAACAGAAACTATTGTATTAATAACATAAGAAAAATTACAAAGAGGGCCAGATGAGATATCCGGCTTTAGTTTTCATCATGCGTACAATATGAAATTAGAATAGATTGGAGGATTGAGCCTCCATTACATAGCCAATCCGAGAAACTATAACCCATCCCTAACTTAGACGTAGAGATCCAACTAGCGAACAAAATGTTTGATCTCTCCCAAAGCATACTATCCGACCTTTCAATATTTAAAAATAATCTTCTATTCCGTTCCTCCCATATTGTGTACCACACTGCTGCCACTATGACTCTCCACTGCTGGCTTATGTGAGCTTTCCTAATCTGCTCTGGCATTTGGAATCTGTTCTCCGCTCCAGGAGGGCATATGGCATTGTGTTGCCTGTTCCATCTTCGCCAAATACTCGCTGTTACTCTGCATTCCTCGAGCATGTGTTTGGTCGTCTCCTCTTTTTCCCTGCACATAATACATATAGAAGGCTGTAAAGAATGATTTGGAAGGATCCTTTGGATATTTTCATTAGTCTTAAGTTTATTAAGGCTAATTATCCACATTAGGAATCTCGCTTTTAGTGGAGCCTTCGTTTTCCACACAAAATCTGCCACCTCCACTGGATACTCTGCAGTATGATTTGCTAGCTTTTCCATTGCTGATCGCACCGAAAAAGTCTTAGATCCTTCTGCTACCCAGCACGGGATGTCATCCCTCTCTGTGTCATTTAGAGTGAAGCTGTTCAGCCGGTTCAAGAGTTCTCCAACGGCCCCAATATGGTGTTCACCTATACTTCTTGGCAAATGTAGATTCCATCCCCACTGAGGCCTGTTATCTACTTGATCCCTATTCTGAAAATCTGCTACCGTCCCATCTTTTCTTAGACACAGACTATGTAATCTGGGAAAGTCCTCCTTTAGGGGCTTTTGGCCACACCATCGGTCATCCCAAAATCTTACATGCTCTCCATTTCCTATTTTCCAGCATACATGAGGTCTGAACTGATCATAAAGACTGTGGATGTCCTTCCAAGGGGCTCTATGACTGCATGTTTTGTTAACAATTGCTTCTTTTCCAAAGCCACGAGATCCGTGGATACTCTTCACTATATTGGCCCATAGGGTGTTCGACTTTTCCATCATTCTCCAAAGCCATTTGGATCTTAGGGCATCACTTCTTTTGAGGATGTCTCCAATGCCCAGGCCACCTTCTTTGACAGTTTTACACACCTGTTTCCACTTAACAGGATTGTGTCCTTTCTCTGTATCCTCCTGTTTCCATAGGAAATCCCTCATGTGTCTTTCAATGATAGCAGCAATTTTCTTAGGAATCTTGAATATAGATAAGTAGTAAGTTGGGAGTGCCTCTAGAACCGCTTTTAGAAGAAGAAGTCTGCCTCCCTTAGAAAGATAACTCCTTTTCCAACCTGCAATTCTTCTTCTAATAGTTTGGATGACCGGATCCCAAAAATCAGTTTTGAAAGGATTCCCTCCCAACGGCATTCCAAGGTACATGGTAGGCCATTCTCCTCGTCCCACCTCAATCTCTTTTGCCATCCTCCTAATTTCCTCATCTTTAGAGCTTATTCCCAGCAACTGGCTCTTGTTACCATTCACTTTCAGTCCCGACAATAGGCAGAAAGTCCTCAAAGCATTCTGAACAGCCTGAACTTCTGTTCTAGTGTTCCGCATAAAGATTAAGCAGTCATTAGCAAATAACAAGTGGTCAAGCGGAATGTTATCCTTTCCCACCATCAAGCCACGAAAATTCGAATGTTATCCTTTCCCACCAAACTTAAGGTTTGATCATATGCAACCTATGCATCAATTTATTGGTATAAGAATTGCATCTAAAATCACAAAAAAGCAAAAAATAAGTTAGACAATCACTAGAACCTATAAAAATAGTCATCTTTTGATTAAAAAAAAAATCACAAAAATATAAGGTTCAATCACACTTGACTAGCTGTAATGAATAACTTTGGCTAGGCAAACTGAACCCAATTAACAGATTCAGTTGGGCTTGACCGACCTTAGAATTTTAAGTTTGATCGGATGCGCCTTGAACATATTTTTATAGATTCAGACATAAAATCGCAAATCAATGACAATTTTTCATTTTACTTAAATATCAAATGGCACATAAAAATGAAAAAAAAAATTCTCAAAAGATTGTTAAACTTTATACCAATTTGAATCATTCATCTATTAATTGGGTTCAGTTTGCCTAGCCAACAAGTGACATTCCGCTTGACCACTATTACAATTAATTCATTCATCTATTACAACAGGTGACATTCCGCTTGACAACAAGTGACATCCGCTTATACCAATTTGAATCATTCATCTATTACAATTAATTCGAAGTTTGAGGCACAGTCGAATTTTCGTTCCTTGGTTTGAGGTAGAATTTATTATCTCTCCATTATTGGGGACATAGTACACAAGTGACAACATATTTTTGTGATTTTTGATGCTTTAACATAGGACACATTGACTTCTTACATTATGTATTGCATCTATATTTTTGTTATGAGTTAGTTTTGTTACACGTGAATTTTGAAATTATACCTCATTCTCATAAAATTTCATTCTTTAGAAGTATCTCTTCACAAAATTAGCTCGGACCTTTATAGGGCAAATTGAAGAAGTAGATTCATTGTTCATGTGGCCAACCTATACACACACACACACACACACACACACATATGTACATATGTGTGTATGTACATATACAGATTCATTGTTCATGTGGCCAACCTATATATATACATACACACACACACACATGCTATTTGTTGTTCTATTGTCCTAATTTTTCTTAACTATAATTTTGGGCACTTTGTATGCATGTACCAAAGTGTGTTAACTCACTTCGTTCTTTTTCCGCAACATCGGAATTGTCATTCTTCAGTTCAGGAAGCATTGGTAGAAGTTACAAAGGCGAGTTTCAACGCTGGCAACTGTTTCCTACTGGGTGTGAAGAGAAACCAGTTTTGGCAAATCAATTTTCAGTAAGTTTGACTATTACAATTTTGTTCTCGAACTCTTTTAGGAGATTAAGGTTTCTAAAATTTGGAATATCATTCCAAGGATTCTAATTCCTTCGACAAAATGATATTAGAGAACGGGCACAAGAATATACTCATGATAAACACTATCTTTAACTTGGTAAAACCCTTATAAAAAAGAAGAAGAAAGCTTATAGTGATCTAGAGTTCACACTTATGAAAAGTCATATTATGGAACTAATTGAAGAAATATTGTTGGACATTGTAATGACAAAGCCAATTTAGAATGCTGGTTGTTGGTCTTTCGTTGAATCATTCATTCTCATAGGACTAGCACTCTCTTTAAAGTTAGTGAATGAAAAAAAAAAATAAAATCAATGGTTTATAATTTCATGATAATTGTTTGGAGAGAAAAGGAACCTTGGGTTTGTCATTCTTATCTTCTAAGTGCTTGATTCAAGATAGGTTGATCTGGTCTTCATCTTTGTAGCATTCTTCTTAACTTTATTGAGCTCCTTTTCAAGTTGAGGCGTTAAAAGATGTGGAAGATACAAAGGAGTTTACACTGAAGTTGGCTACTACAGCTCCACTGAGAACTTTCTGTTGTCCTCCCTCTTTGGAGTGATGACCTGCTTAGGTAGTTCACAGTGTTTGATTGGTCAAAAACTTGAGGGACTGGGAGCTATAGGACACGAAAAAAGAATCTAAAGGTCTTGAAGGAGGTTCATTGGAAAACAGAAATATTTGTCTTCTACTTCCAAATATGACCCATGACATTTTTAGGTACAACTTGCATTGAAACCTCAATTTAATCGGGACTTAATTTGATTAACATTTCATGTTTGTGAAAGATTTAGCATGAAAATGCAAAAAAGTGGAGTTTTTATTTATAGAAGTTGCTGTGAAGAAAAAAAAAGATATGTAGGCCTTTCAAGGGTCTAATGCCTTTCTCAATTTCTAATCTTTTCTAAAATTGTTTGTTGAATGCCGCCATCCTCCTCCACAATTCTGTCATCTTCAATTTATAGTTTACATATTCATACTACAGAGGCCATTAAGAAGGAACTGTTACAAGGATTTAGGGTGCGGAAAGGTAGAATTCATACAACTTATATACAGCACGCAAATGATTGTGTCATCTTCATTAGTAATGATCCTTGGAGCTGCACAACAACCATGAAAGTGCTACAAAGCTTCTGTTTACTTTCTGGTCTCTCTATCAATCTTTTGAAAAGCCACTGGCTGGGGTTAAACATACCAGAAGCTGCTGAACAAGCAATGGGCCAATCAATTGGAGTAGTGGTAGGGGAATAACCTATTAAATACTTGGGTATGCCTTTGGAAGGCAAACCAGGAAAGCCTTTTTTTTTTTTTTTTGTTACCAGCTATTCAAACCACACGAAAATGGGTTGATGGGTGGCAGCACAATCTCCTTTTGAGGAGGGGCTGGACTATTACTGCTAAAATCAGTCCTTGAAGCCATCCCTACATATTTCATGTCCACTTTCTGTATGCCAACGCTGGTGGTTGCTGCATTTGAAAGAATCATGAGGAAGTTCTTATGGAAGAATGAAGACAAGACTAATAGCTGTTCCCTTGTAAAATGGTCTCAAGTTGTTAGAACTGTTCAGCATGGTTTTCTTGGGGTTGATAACCTAATTCTGAGGAACAAGTTACAAGGCACCCATCTGGAAATGGCGATGGAGATTCTACCACTCCAGAATGCATTATGGGCGAAGGTAATCTTGAAAATACATGGATATCAAGACATTTTAAGAAGGCTCTGGTCTGTCCATTAGCTACCTTCGGGCCCCTGGAAGTTCATACATTTAAATTATTTTACCTTTTTAGAGCAAGGAAGGCAGAACTTAGGGAATGGCCATGCAGTTAAATTTAGGGAAGACAGGTGGTGTGGAACATTACCTCTCATGATGCAGTTTCCTAGTTTTTACAAGCTGTCCTCTGTACATAATGCTTCAATTTCTATCTTCTCTGTCATAAACAATAATTAGAAAGCACAAGGGGTGGTCTGGAGCCTGAAGTTTCCATGCAATTTGCTGATATGACATACAGAAGGCTGAAATATTGATGCAAATGCTTGATCAAGTCAACCGCACTGCTTATGAAGACCGTCTTGTGTGGATTGGTGACTCCTCAGGAAAATTCACCTCAAAATTTTTTCTTCACATTGCTCACCTCCCAACAAAGTGCATGCATTTTCACAGCATTCTCATTCATATGGTCTGCTAAGTCCCAACTAAGGCAAAACTATTGGGACGGTTGATTGGGTTAGGGAAATTGAATACTGTGGATATCGTCCAAGGAAGTGGCCCTTATGCCTTCTCCTTCATGGTGTTTTGTATGCAGGGAAGAAGCTGAGGATGTAGTACGTGTTAGGTTGCTGAGAAGCCTTTTTGGGTTTATAGAGGAGATGGGAGTCCAAGATTAGGAAGTACCTACCGGAATGTTATCTGTGCCACAAAACCTGTCCCATTTCTCTCTTAAACAATATTGGAAATGTATATTTTTTGCTATCTGGTATGTGCTAATGGAGCAGCATAACAAAAGATTGTTCAAAAACTCCATACCGAGTTTAGATAGGCTTTGGGAGAGATTCGTATCTTTGTTTGCAACATGGATCTCTTTTTCCAAGTTGTCTCTGGGTATAATTTTGGTGATTGGGCCAGAAATTGGCTTAACATTTTGTATTGTATCATATCAATTTAATCATATCTATTATTATTTAAAAAAAAAGTTAGTGGGAGTTCCTATAACCAGTATTATCCAATGTTATGTTTAAATGACAGTTGCTTTCATGTCAGTTTAATAATATTCATGTTAATGGAATGGTTTTGCTCTTTATCCTCCATTTTTTTTCTCAACATAACACCTGATCCATGCTTTATTTTAGTTCTTTATTTTACTAAAGGGGCTGCTATGTTTAGTTTTTAGGCTTTATATCTACTGGCTAGAATGTGGCTACATATTATTGCAACAGTGTATGACTGGCTTTCTTCGTATATTAGTTCTTTGAGAAATATACCGCTGTTGCAGTTTATCTTGAACAAAAACTTAACATATGTTGATGAAATAATTATAATTTAGATAGGAAATCTTGATAGTAAAATCTTTTCTGCGAATAAACTCAGAAAATTTCCTTAACTATTTTAGAAATCTGTGCTATTATGATTTTTTCCTTTGCTTCCTTCCAGAACATTCCTCTTGATGCATTGATTTGACTTCATATAGGTTTTTGTTTCTCGCCCAAACGGTAAAAGACATTCCACTGTATTATCTCCTGGAAGTCTGGAGCTACTCAAGTAAGCCAGGCTATACGACTTCTTGAGGAGTTTGTTTCTTTGTTTATTGGAATATATGATGTTTTTCAAATGACCAATAGAATAAGATCTAAGATTGTGATCCATATTACACATCTTTATAAAAGATTAAAAAATGTCAGAGAGAGTCCTTCAGGCATTGGATCTTGGGATTGGACTTTGAATGGAGAGAAATGTACATATCATGCATTGTATCCTAGGGCTTGGACAATATATGAGGGTAATTATTATTGACGTTTTTTTTAAATTATTTTTTTATTTTTATTTTTATTTTTAATTGGCATTTGTTATGATTAGTGAATTCTTTGTTGTGTATGTCGGTACCTTGTAGTTATTCCTTTAATTTTCTTTTCATTGAAGGTGAACCTGATCCTGATCTTAGAATAGTTTCCCGTCAGATTTCACCCTTTATTCCTCACAATTATAAGGACAGCAGCTTGCCTGTTGCGGTTTTTACATTCACGGTAGGGAATGCCATTTTGAGAAGTTTTCTCCTTCTGCCTATTTCTTATACAACAAAGAACCTGGGTCTTAGCAAACTATTTGCATTCCTACAGTTGTACAATTCTGGAAACACTGTTGCTGATGTGAATCTGCTTTTTACATGGGCTGTAAGTTAAAAACTTGAAAATTGCTTATTCTTCCATGATTCCATCATAGCTTCTTGTTGATTCTTTTAGTAATGGCTTGATGAGTGTTCTATTGATTGTGCATTTCACATCTTTCTTCATGCTAAATCTACTTCATGAATCAATTGCAAATCTTTAGAACTTACTAGGGATTTTTTCTTATATTTTTGACTTTTTTTTTGTTCTTGTTAAGAATTCTGTGGGTGGAAACTCAGGCTTTTCTGGCAACCACTCCAATACAAGGATGAAGTAAGAGTTCGCTTGAGTTTATATCATAATCTCATTTTGTACTTGTATCAGATGTTTATGATTCCTCTAATTAGTTTTAATATCCTACCTTTTAATTTAGTTCACCAATAAGTTCTATAAATTTCTTCTAGGACAAAAGATGGTACTCGTGGAGTAACTCTACATCACAAGTGAGTGATTTTGCTCTGCATCCAAAGGAAAAAAAGAAAATCTTTAATGTTGATCCTTAACATGTTTTGTAATTAAATATGCCATTTTATGATTTTCTTGTGGGTTTGCAGAACTGCAGATGGACAACCACCAGTAACATTTGCAATAGCAGCGCAGGAGACAACTGACATAAAGGTCACTGAATGTCCTTGCTTCACAATATCTGGAAATTCTTGTGGCATCACAGCAAAGGACATGTGGAATGAAGTTAAAGAGGTTCGATGTCACAATTTTGTCTTTAGTTTTTTAAATTTTTAATAAAGAAACTCGGTCTCTTACCATTTCTCTTCTACTGTACAGTTGTACTGTTATCAAGGCTTTAGTTTAAAATATGTTGACATATTAAAGTTAACACCTAAATTATACACATTTTGATTGGAATAAAAGTTCAAAAATATTCTCTCTCTTGATTTAATATTGGAAGGAAGCATAAGGCATAATAAGAATGATACTCTTGTTAGTCTGGTTGTCCATAGTGTAAAACTAAACAAACTTTCATTGTAATATGGAAATTCTTTTCTCAACTTTTTAGCTGTATGGATGGCCATGCTTTTCTTGCCTTTGTGACTCAAGGTTCTCTTTAGGTTTTAGGAGGGAGAAGATCTCTAGTTTCTCCATTTTCCTTAAGTATGAGCTTGAGTTTTTAATCAGTTCTTATAATTTCTTGGATTTCGATCTTCTTTTTGAGAATTCATATCAGAATACAAGAAAATTCATATCATATCACATGATCCACAAGGGACACTTACGTTGTTAGCTACGACTTATTTTAAGTTCCTAGGTTGATACAGAAAAAATGTAATCTTTTTCAAGGTGTTGAAAAATTGATGTGTAATTAAGGCGGTTTACCTTTATGAGGTGAGATGTAAGCCTCTAGGCAGTATGAGGCACAAGTCTCACATTTTTAAAGAAATACATAAAACAACTACTAAAAATTTCTGAAAAAATCTAAAAAATTACAAGTGTAAAAGAAAAAAACAACTAAAATAGTAATAACTTTAAACTACTTTTATTAATATGTAGAATACTTAAGTGATTTCTCTTAGTATATTATTTATCTCAATCATCATTAAAACATTCTAGGAACTAAATAAGTACAAATTATAATATATATAGTGTGGAAGGGCTATGAACATATATAGTAAGGATTATGGCAAATCCTATGCATATGTGACAGCTAAATGTGACAACCCCTAAAAGCATCAGCTTTTCTATAAAAGGAAACATATCCCCTACATGGTTGTTCTCTTCAAAATGTTACACAAAAGATAGCTAGGAGACGATACTCCAGGAAGTCACAAGAACACGTCATTATCATATTCTAGTGAATAGAGAGACTGTGCTGTTACTAAAGCGAAGTATCGAGAAGGTGTTGACTGGAAAAGAGGAAAGCAAAAACATAGGAGTATTTCGTGGCGGAGGATTTACAATCATCATGGAGGTCCTGGTCAACGATAATGGGAGATATATCAAACTGACCAAGATGGTGAATGGCCAGCAGTAGAGCATAGTTATATCGGAGGAGAGAAAAATAGAGGCATAGGGGAATTTATGGAAAGCAATGGGTATGGTCATATAGGAGGTGGTGGAGAGACTAAGTCAAGGAAGCGACTCGAGACAGAACCAAACAAATTGATGCGCAGGAGTGGACGAAAAAGGGAGATGAGGAAAGTAGAAATAGAGGAATATGGTGACGAGAGCCTGATGGAAACTGAAGACTGAGAAGAAACCTCGATGTAGAAGGAAGACAGAAAGGGAACCAAAGGAGGGACAGAAGGGACCATGAGGCGAAGAAGTTCTTTATCATACGAACTTCTAATGAAATGCCATGGCGTAATGTGGAGAGGTCCGTTCAACAACTTCTCAAATGGAATATTCCCATAAGAAGGTTGGACGCGGCCAGAAGTCTGGTCTACTGTTACGAAAAGGATGACATCAAAGCCATTCAGGCTGAGAAATATCAAATGATGATAGGGGTTTTCTACTTTGAAGATTGGAATGAAGAGATGACCATTACAAGCGTACAAGTGGCTTGTTGGATATGGGGACAGGATTGGACTATCCAGATGTTCAACAAAATAGGGGAGGTATGCGGTGGGTTGTTGGACATAACTCATATCATAACATTTGTTGCATCAATGGAAATGACCTTCTTAAGGCTGAGAGGTCACGAATTGGGATTCCTTCTAAAGGAATTGAAAGTCTACGATGATAGTGGAGTGAAGGAGCTTAGACTGGTAGAGATTGAGAGAAACTGGTGCCTTGAGGTGAAAGAAATACGGCTTCAATTTATGGAAAATTTCGCCGGAAATCATTTGGAAGAGATTACAGACGCTGGGGAGTGAAAATCTAGTGATCGGAAAAGCTCAGAAATCGAGATCATGAGTAGTGATGATGACGAAGTGTAGACAGAAGTCAGCGAAGGCAGAGAGACGACGAGAGACAGGGGGTTAGGCGGTGGAGTAGGTGAAGGTGGCAGGACCAATAGTGGTAACAAGCCACCTGTCCCTAGCATTGGAGAGGGTAGCAGTGATAGGCACGGGGACCGTTGGGACGATCACATGGTTCACTCAGATTGGGTTGGGACAGACCCTAAAATTATGGGTCAAGGTGACTGGATACAAATCCCATACCAAGGAGTAAGGACAGGTCAGTCGAGGTGGGGAAAGAGGCTCAGGAAGATCTAAGCACTTGGACGGGTCCACCGAACAACTACATGACTTGGGCCTTAATAGAAGAAGGTCTGGAAAGGAAATGGACAGAGGAAAGGAAAAACTTGTGGACTGGCCAAACCTAAAGGTCTATGAACGAAGCACAAAAGGAGTTGAAGGAAAAAGGTTTGGGGTCCAAGCGTGGTGGGAAGCCTAGGCAGAGAAAAGTGGGTCGGACTGGGACACAGATTCTGATTATCACAAATACGTATCCCAGGCAGACACGGAGTGGGTTTAGGAGACTCAATCGGAAGACAAAGATATCCCAAAAGGAGAAACATGACTAAAGAGCGGAACAGAGACTCATGAGGATGGAGGCCATACTCAGGTTCGTACACATAACTATACATCCCTTCCCTCTCGTTCTTTTAGTGATATAGACAGTTCTAGCTCGAGTTGTATTCCTTCTACTTGACGAGCCAAGAAAGGTACAAAGTAGCTACAAGGAAGGATAATATCGACCTAGCAGCTGGGACTCCCAGAAGGAGAGGAGCAGATGATACATCAAAACAGACATAATGAGGTAAACCAAGATTCTCAAGAACAGGAATACGAGCGAGTAGGGGATTTCTTGCTCTCCATTAAGGCTCGGTTGATAGAAGTGCGATAATCTTGGCTTGGTCTTTTGGGGTGCTTCAGTTCTTATGAAGATTCTAAGTTGGAATGTTCGTGGATGCGGTTCTGCAAGCAAGCAAAGGCTGATTAGGAAAACGATTACGGTGGCAAAGGCGGATCTGATAGCAATCCAGGAAACAAAAAGAAGCAAAATTGATTGAGAGATTGTTGTAGCTCTATGGAAAAAAAAGATTTGTGGATTGGGCGCCGCTTCTCATAGAAGGCATGACAGGGGATATCCTCATTATGTGGGATGTGAGGAATATTGTGGTCCATGAAAGATGGGAAGGGATGCATTCGTTGACGATCAAAATCAGGGGAGGCGATGCACCCAATTGGTTGTTCACAACAGTCTATTGCCTTTGTGAAAAAGAAGGTCAGGAGGATTTTTTGATCGAGATGGCAGCTCTGTCAGCCATCATTCAAGGCCCTTGGTGCATGGGAGGAGACTTCAACATGGTCAGACACATGGGAGAAAAGAGGCAATTTGGCAGAACTGATGCGACTATGAGAAAGTTCAATGACTGGGTTGCAACATGAATCTTTAAGAATCGGAACCTAAGAATTTAATATTTACTTGGAGTAATAGCAGGGAGAGCCCAACAATGTCCAAATTGGATTGGTTCCTGTACAATGCAGATTGGGGAGGAAAATTCAAACAACAAGGAGTTTTAGGGCTTACAACGCATCACGTTAGATCACTAGCCAACCATCCTAGACACAGTGGAGATAAAATGGGGGCCCACCCCTTTTCAATTGGAGAATGTCTGGCTGCAACAACAAAAATTCAAAGAAAGGGTGCAACATGAATGGAGAGTTGATCAAAGTAGAGGGTGGGTGGGGTACAAGATAATGATGAAGATGAAGAATCTAAAAGGAAAATTACGAATATGGAACAAGGGCGAGGTTGCGGAGGATAATGCAAGGAGAACAGAGCTAATGGACTCGCTCACGATCTTGGACAGGAAGCTGGAGATAGAAGATAACCTTGTTTTGTTAGAAGAAAGTAAGAAGATGATCAAGGAAATGCATCTGTTGGAAAATAGATTGGAAAGGAGAAGTAGACAAAGAGCTAAAATGAGATGGGTCAAAGAAGGAGATGTTAATACTAAGTACTTTCATCGAATTTTTTCCCTTAGAAGAGCTAGGGCCACCATAAGCAAATTGGAGGATAAGTCAGGCAATTTAGTAGATAATGAAGAAGAAATCCAGTAGATAATTACTAACGATTTCGGAAGCCTATTCAAGGAAAAATTCCATGTTAAATGGGGGATTGAAGGTCTACAGTGGCAAGGAATATCAGATGAAGCTTGCAGGTGGCTGGAACGAGGGTTTGAAGAAGAAGAAATCAGAGAAGCAGTTTTTAGTTGTGATGGAGGAAAGGCCCCAGGACTAGATGATTTTACAATGACTTTCTTTCAACAAACATGGGAAATAGTTAAACAGGACATCATAGATTGTCTAACTGAATTCTATAAAGACGCTATTGTAAACAGAATAGTTAATGAAGCATACATCTGCTTAATCCCAAAGAACAATTCAATGAGAGTTAAAGACTATCGCCCGATTAGTCCTACCACAAGTATCTACAAGATTTTTGCTAAGACATTAGCAAATAGACTCAAGACGATTCTCCCCACAATTGTAAGTGAACACAAGATGACTTTTGTCAGAAATAGACAAATAACAGATGTGGTCTTGATTGCCAATGAAGCAGTGGAAGATTACCGGACTAGTGGCAAAGAAGGACTTCTGTTGAAGGTGGACTTTCCCAAAGCCCATGATTTGGTAAGATGGAGCTTCACTGACTTTATTTTGAAGAAAAAAGGCGTCGAGGAGCAATGGAGAAGGTCGATGCAAGCATGCCTACAGACAGTAAACATTCGGTGTTCATTAACGGGAAACAAAGAAGAAAGTTCAACGGATACAGAGGGTTGAGGCAAGGAGATCCTCTCTCCCTTTTTGTATACCATATCACAGATACACTGACTAGAATCCTTGAGCAGGCAGTAGTGGTAGGAAAGACGGAAGTAATGCTAGTTGGAAAAAAGAAAGTTTAGCTTCTGATGACTGTCTTATATGCATGAAGAATAGTAAGGAGGAGATTAAAGTAGTAATGAAAGCTTTGCAGGCTTTTAGCTTCCTGATAGGATTGGACATCAACAGGAGCAAAAGCCAGTTGCTGGGCATAAACTTAAATAGAGAAATAGTGGACAGAATGGCGGCAGAATTAAAAGTCTCCACTGGAAGTTGGCCGATGCAATACTTGGGAATGCTACTAAGGGGAAAATCCAAACAACACGGGATTTTGGGAACCAATGATACTCACCATCAAAAAAAGGATAGAGGGATGGAAAAAAAAGCTATCTCTCAAGGGGAGGACGCTTACTCCTGCTCAAAATAGTTTTGGAAGCATTACCAACTGTTAGCTACCCCGCAAGTGTACGGGATCGCAGCAGTAATATCCGGAAAGTCCGGGTATCGTCCTCAGGGAACATTGGTAGTGATTGATTTTTTAACACCAAAGTTGCTGAAGATCTCAATTTTATCAAGACGAGATTGAAAGTGATTAATTCAATTAAAAATCAGAAACTACTGTAAACAAGACTGATAAGTTATAGAATTCAGTAAAGAAACATGTCTAGGATAATGAAAGTCTCCACATAGTTTGTAAATCTTTATTGTATTGTTGGTCTTAGCTAATGTATGAGTTATAGCATCAATGGTTGAAACCCTTTCCCAAGGTGTTTCAACACTCACTAGATCTGTTTCGTCAAACCCTCTCCCGAGGCGTTCGCTAGACAACCTATGTGTTTAAATAAATAATCCCTGTGCAACTCC
>JAJIYU010000520.1:0-49486 GCA_030144865.1 Tinospora cordifolia
CCCCTATTAAATTTAGATTTTAATAAGTATATTAAATTTGCGTTGATGCAAATGGAGGAAAAAATGGATAAAGTAATATTATATATATATGTATAAGGTTATATAATTGATTATGTAATGTTATAAAGATCATATTAATTATAATGTTGTTTTGTATTATGAATTACTTCACATGAGAAAAATGCATAACATATAAAATAATTAATTTTTCCTATTTATTGCATTTATAGCAAATTTGAAAATAGATTGTGTAGTGTATACTAAAAGCGAAACATGTTTTAACAGTGTGAGCTTTCAGTATTTGGGTTGGATATTAGGAGATGTGACCAACGACTAGGAGAGCGTCAAATCTAATTTGTAAGTAATAATTTGATGTATTTATTTAATCTTTTATTCTACTTATGGTTGTTGCATAATTTTTTGCCACATGTATTGCATCTTTCATTGAGACAAGGCCTTTTGGGGAAACTTGCGTTCGAGTCTTGTCAGGGACAAAATCCACTAACCGGTCAGCTCCTTGTATAGCTGAGGTGTCAAATGTGGGACAATATTGGCTCAATAGCATTGGCCACTATGCTAATCTGAGTGAGACAAGGCTTGAGGTAGGAGTATAGATCTCTAGATGTGCCAACCAGGCCTTATAATTAGAGGTTTTGAAGTGCGAACAGTGGATTGTGATGGTTTTAAGATAGAGCTGATTGACAGATCTTCAAAGGTGATGACCTGGCCTCAGGATGAGAGGTTCTGAGGTACAGAGATTGGATTGTTACAGCTTTAAGATAGGACAAATCGATGGGTCTTCAAATGTACTAAACTGGCCTAGTGATGAGAGTGTCGAGGTGCAGACATTGGACCATGATAGTTCTGAAATAAGAGTGGTACGTTGGTATGCTCTATGGATATATTCAAAGTGGTGCCTGACATGCTCTATTTGTTCGTGGGTGGCAACCGTACTACCTTGTCGGTGGGCCATGATTGTCGAGATATGATAGTATGGCCTGGACGGTAGGCCACAATCATTGATTGATATCGGAGTATGGCTTGGAGGATTGGTCACATCTGTTTGGAATGGTAGTATGACGAAAGGATCTTTAAAGAGAAAAGAGGGGTGTTGCATTTAGATACTGGATCATTGAATCATGGCATGCGACATGGCATATTTCATGGCATATTAGATTGCTGCATTTTTGTATGAATGATTTTATGTGCTATTCATTGTTGTATTTTATTTGAATGCTTGAAATGTTGCATGTTGCATTGCATGTAAAATGCTATATTTAAGTAGATATATTTGTTGCTATTCACTAGGCTCATGTGGATATCAAGCTCACTACTTTTTAACATTTAAGTTCCATCCAGCATGGATAAGGGGAAAGGAGTGTAGCACACTTGATCTTTTCCAACCTATCCCTAGTAGGTTGTTTGTTTTGCTTGTTTGGAATTTTTTTACTTTGTGCATGTTTTGAACTGGATTCTAGTAATGTAATTAATGTTAAAGACGTTCGTTGTTGTTACATTATTTTACTTATTTTGCTTTTGTTGCATTCTAAATACTATAAATGTTTTGATGGTAAGGCTTAATAGTAGTAGGCAAGTTTGATTGAGGAGTATACTTGTCTAACTATTATGCTGGTCAGGCTACCCAAACGAGGTTTGATAAGGGGTCTTGACACTTGCATCTCAACTCTTGAACTCATAGATTGATAGATGTTCAGGATAACTTTGTCTTCATTTACTTGCAAGGTGAGTTCTCCTTTAAACACATCTATAAGGGCTTGTTCGGTGGCTAAGAATGACTTCCCCAGGATTAATGGAACTTCATTATTTTCCTCCACATCCAATACTACAAAATCAATTAGGAAGATAAATTTATCTACCTTAACTGATACATCTTCAATGATCCCCTTTGGATAGGTGACAGAATGATCTGCTTATTGACTATATTGCAAGGCATGGTAAAACTCCTTGGATTTATTAGCTTTTTGATGCAACTTCTTCAGTATTGTTGCACTACGCTACTTTGTGACCTTCACAATTTCATGTTCATTCAGTTTTCACTTCTTGGACATAATTTCTTTTATGAATCTAACATAATTTGGCATTTGCTGCAGTTCTTCAATAAATGGAATGTTGATGTGAAACTTCTTAAACATGTCTAGGAACTTGGCAAACTGTTCATCAATTTATTTCTTGTAGAACTTTTGTACAAAAGAAACAGGGGAGTTCAAGCTTCTTGTTGCATTGGATAATGATTCTAGATAATCTACCTTTCTTCTTTTCTCCTTCATTTTGAGTTGTCTCAATTGGCTTGGCAGGAGTAGGCTCTTCTTCATTGGATCCTTCAACTGGCATGGAAGAAATGGCTGGTAGGGATGGGTTTTGGATTTCTTTGCTGCTTCTAGTGAATATGGCCTTGCAACTTTCTTTAGTATTTACTTGTGTGTCACCGGGGAAAGATCTTTGCTGCTGGTTGTTGAATGCTTGGGACAATTATGCCACTTGAGTCTCAAGATTCTTTACAATTGCATTCAAGTTTTCCATTTGAATTTCCAACCCAATAACTATGTTATCATTTCTATCAATCCTACCAATTAATTCCTTGAAGTACCGGGCTTGCGTACTTATCATCTCATCCATTTTCTCCTCCAATGTAGGCTTCTTTTCATCCAAGCATTGATGTGGAACGAAATTGGGTTGAGCTTGCTAAAAATTTTTGCTGTTTGCATAGGAGAAATTTTCATGACTTCTGATTCTTTGATGATAGTATTTTTGAATTTGATTATCTTGTTGCTACCCTTGGTAGTTGCCAAATCAGTTGATCATGCTCAACTACTCAATTGATATCTCCTTAGTAAAAGGAGCTCTATTTACTTCAGCTATGGCCATGATTGATTGGTTTATTGTGGCTGAAATTGGCCATTTCCATGCTTCCCATCCCATGCTTTCATTCGGTGGGTCATTGCTACTAGTTGTGCTTGAAGATTTGTAATTTCATCAACCTCATGAACTCTTACTATTTTTGTTGATCCTCACATGTCTTTAATTAATTGTGTGGCTTTTGTAGTAGATTTCCCATTAATGATCCGCCAGCTGTTGAATCTACCAAGGCTTAAGTAGGTGGTGTTAAACCACTATAAAACATTTAGATTTGGAGCCATGGAAGATAACCATGCTATGGGCATCTTCTTAACAAGTCTTGAAATCTCTCTCAATCTTAATAGAGACATTCAAAATTTGATTTGCTTAAATGAGCTTATTTCACCCTAGAGTTGATGGACTTTTATTAGAACAAATTATTTTTGTAGAAATTGTCGTGCCATCTTTTCCCAAGTAGTGATACAACTAGGTAAGAGCGTTGGAAACTATGATTTTGCCTTATCCATTAGAAAAATGGGAATAGCCTTAACTTCAATTGATCTTCTGTGACGCTATTCATTTTGACTATGTCACAAATTTCCATGAATGAATTCAATTGAGTCATCGAATCTTCAGTGGCGAGGCTACCAACTATTGCTGCGGCACCATTGTGATGAGAGATGGCTTCAACTCAAAATTGTTGGTGTTGACGAGAGTTCTAGCAATGTCAAAATAATTGTTGTTCAATACGAACTAAACGAAGTCCCGTAGCAGTGCTTCACCCTCATGTCCAACAATGCATTTGCTACTTTCAGCCATATGAAATGTGCGTCCTTTGATCTCTAACTGAATTTGCCTAAGTGCTTTAGCCAAATCAAGGTCTCTCAACTCAATTTAGTATATGTTCATCAACAGTTGAAATAACAAAAGCAAAACAACCCAAGATCAAGTGTATCCAACAAATCAAAAATTAAAAGAAAAAAAACATAAAATAACAATAAAAATGAGCCTTGATTAAGATTTAACAAAGTTCAACTGGTTTTAAGATTATTGTTCATAGTTCCTCGACAACGGCACCAAAAACTTATCAATGCGTGCACTGCAAGTGTACAGTGTCGCAAGTAGTAATAGCAAGTAAAGAATCAAATGTCATCTTTGGGGAACAAATTATGAGTAATAATCTCAAAGTCCAATGTATTAATGGTATCAATTTTATTAAGGCTACAAATTAAAGGTGTTAATGAAATACAAATGAAATTTAAATCTAAAGAAAACCGGTTTGAAGTCTATATTGATCAAGATTCTAGGATAGTAAAGTCTCGTGTGTTCACCCTTTAATTGTGTTCTGTAGGTTATGGAACTTGCCATTAAAACTCCCTACTAGGGTATCTTAACACCTATTAATCAAGTTCTAAATACCCTCTCATGAGGCGCACCAAAAAATAACCAATGTAGTAACATCATGTTTTTCACGTGCAACCTCCTATCAAAACTAGCTACCACCTTATTCAATGGTCCATCATGGATTATAACTTGATTATCCAACTGTTAAACCTCTCTCCTGAGTTATTAAAATAGTCTAAATATCTTCCTATCTATGGAAATTAAATAGAAAGCATTAACATCATAAATAATAAAACATAACATCAACATAGATTAATTAAGAGCTAGAATGGAATGTTCTTGTCTGTCACTCAGAAATTTAAGTTCAGGATCAAGGGTTCACTTGCTTGAAATTGCATCCTAGAATGGAGAATTTAACTTGACATACTATAAACAATATAGATACAAGCAATATAAACAAAGAAACTCATAATAGAGGGACTTGGATCTCTTCATTTACTCATTGCGCCAGCCCTTTAGCTAAACCTTCCTCTTGATCTCAAGGACTTCAGAAGATGCTGAGATGTATGTACAATGGATGTTGAATCTGTAGGCGATTGTATGTTGAATGCATAGAGTTCTTCTCCTTTTATAGCTATGGCTCAAGAATGTTCAAATCCCTTGTTTAGTCACATTACCGTTGGCAGCTGTTCGTGGTAATTTAGGCACAACACAGATCCACAAATCAGGGGACATACACATCCTATCTAATTCTGCATACCATATGCCACATTACAAACCGTGGTAATATTGTCACTCACTACCGTGGTAATGTTATGACAGCAACGCATTATGTAGAATTTGGTCCTCTAGTTACCTTGGTGGGCTACCTCGGTAATGCATTTGCTAGATTTTCATTCTTTAGTTACCTCAGTAGGCTACCTCAGTAATGAGTTGATGGGTAATGTTTTTTTGGGTATGTTCTTCATTTTTCCATTGATTACTGCAGTAGTGAGTTTCCCTACTATGGTAATAAGTTGAATTACACAACTTTGGGTCATTTCTCATCATCAATCCTCAGTGTACCTATAATTACGCATCCTAGAACTGCATAAATGCTCAAGAACCTTTCTCTGGCATTAAATCACAAGCATAAACATGTAAAATCATATTGAAACTCTATTGAGTATACAAATGATATGCAAATGCTTTTATTAATGCTTAAATTAAAATATGAATGCCAATATGTCTTAATTCATACTCAAACCATGCAAAATATATGCAAAATGACTAGGATATAGTTAGTATGCTATGCTACTAACATACATATATAATCACGTACTTCAGCGATAATGTGACATATTACTGTAGTAATCATGCATTACTATGGTAGGCTACCGTGGTAGTCATGAATATGTTAAATTTTTGTGGTTTTCTTGGGTTTGCTTGCATTACTGTGGTAACTAGAGTCTTTTGTGCTATGTTCGTAGTTTCGTCGATATATATCATGTTCTCTCAATTTATATTATTTTGATAGGTTATTTTGGGTCCCTTAACACTTGTATTATATGATTTTGAAGAAACTTAAGCTTTCTCTTATTATTTGAATTATTTATTTTATAATAATAAATTTCAAAATTATGTAAAGGTTTTGTTGACTTTTGAGGTATTACAAACACATATTTTACCTCTAAGTCTCAACGCACCTTCAATGTCAATTCTAAAATCTGTATGTCTATTTAGTTCAACTCCTTCAATTAGAGTAATGATCAATTTATCTTGAATTTGCTCTTCTTTGATCTAATGTAAGGGGTCTAGTTGGCAAGTCACATTTTAAAGGTATACCTGCTTCTAATCTAAAGTGACACCAAGGTTGAAATCCTTGATTAACTGGTACATTTGACCTTAATCCTCATCTTGTTTATTAATTATCATATTCAAGGCATCCACCACTACATTGGTCTTCCTTGGATGGTAATGTAATTGGAAATTAGAATTTTTAAGGAATTCCAAGCATTTCCGCTGCCTATGATTTAACTCCTTCTGGGTGTAGATGTGCTTTATATTCTTTTGATCTAAAAATAGATCAAATCTTTCATCGTAAAGATAGTGTCTCCAAATTTTCAGTGCAAATACGATACTCGCTAACTCTAGGTCATGTGTTGGATAATTTTGTTCATGAGCTGCAATACCTTGGAATTCATACAAATTTCATAATTAAAAATAAATGTAATAAAAGTATTTGAGTGCAATAAACATTGGAAAATCAATGAAATAGTGGTATCTAAGTGTTATAATCGATGATCAAAAGGACCAGCAAGTTAGACCAGAAATAGGATGTTGTACAAAACAAAATAACGCAACAACCACTGACTATCGTGGTTCACTACCATGATAGTGAAACAACGCACATGGGCTACTGTGGTAGTGTGAGCAAAACCCATAAAACTAATGTTATTATGGTTATCATGGTAATACATTGCATTGTCGTAATAATTTTCTAAAATATAAATGTCTAACTTGCATGAAAACCCCAAATTTCATTGTTTCAACCAAACAGTTGCACACCTTCTCCCCAGAACCAATCGCAGTTGCCTTTAATAGACTTTCTCATCCTTCCACAGGCATTCAAGATAAGTTTTAATCAATTCCACACGCTTGCAACTGTTTCACAAGCATTGAATAATAAATAATTGCATAGTTTGTGAAGAGTTTGCAGTATTTGCACTGATCCTAATGACAATGAGATGGTATTACATTGGTTCTCACTCGAAACTTACAAAGTTTGTCACTAATAGCAATGTTTAAGATCATATTCACTCTACAACTTATAGCAAAACATTAGGAATGCTTACAACATTTTGGTGAGGGAACAAGAGGAGTAGTGAGGGGGAACAATGTCCTATTTTTGTTTTTTCATGCATAAACCTTGATTACTGCAATATTTCCCTACCCTACCATGATACACTAGATAAAAACCACACTAATACATGTCTATTATGACCACTTTGCATACCATATGCTATGTAGAGTATGATCTAGAAACATTCGATATGCTTCAATATCTAAGAAAATGGTATATATCCTTGAACGTTCAGAACTCAAGGAGATTTGAATACTAAAGCAAGGAATTGAAGAAGTTGAACAAAGAAAACATGTGTAAATGAATAACTTAAACTCTTTAGTATTATTTTGGCTTGAATGTGATCATGATTTAATGTTTACTTTTATTGATTGTTTAGAAGCATGCTAGGGATGTGTGTGACACATATGGATGATTGATGGTCTTTAATGATGATGATAGCATGTTATAACATTCATGAATGTCAATACTACTTAAAACGTATACCATGTACACCATGTGATAAATAACATGACTTGTGTGACCCTAAGCATGATGTATTGTTGATTTAGATCTATTATTCATTTATCTCTCGATATTGATACCATGAACATGCTTGTGGTCACTAAATAAAGATAATTAAGAAAATTAATCACGTGATAGTGCGATGATGCGCATATTGTGGCAGTAGTCTAGCATCATCCTGGGTGTTCCCACACTAAGCTAAGTCTTGATACTATTGTGGTAGTGGTGATATGGGACTGAGAGTCAAGTTGAGACTTCACTCCATGGACTAATAGTTGAGATTTCACTCTTGAGATAGGGTTATGAAAATGTAATTGGCCTTTAGGCGTTACTTCCGATATTTTGAACCTAATGGTGAATACCAAGGAAATTCCTTTTCGTGTTAATGTCAATCTAAATAATTGAATTGTATGAGCTGCCTAATGTTTGATAAGTGCTTGCACGTTTTATGTTTTTACTTTAATAATAATCGAGATGCTTTGTGTATGATTTACTGGGCTCTTGAGCTCACCACACTAATTCATTTTTAGCTAATCACTAAAGGTACTTCTACTAACAAGTGAAGAAGAGTCATTGGTAGTAGATGTATGCTTCACTGATGTGGTTGCATATGATTAGAAAGCTATTTTTACTTATTAGTTATTGGGCATGGGTCCCACTCACATTTATTATGATCATTTATTTGTTGTAAACAGCCATGGGGCCAAACATTTATTAGTTTGTATGAACTTCAGCCATAAACCCTCCACCAGGGTAGAATACGATTAGAGGGAGTTGATCATTCATGGAGTTAGACTCGAGCGCATGTCGAGGAATATATACACGAGCCCAAGTATTGTTTGATTGGTTGACCGGGATACCTTTGGAGAGAACCGAATCTGGGTAGCTCAGATCAGGCACGATTGGCACTGTCGGAAAATTGCTGGGTATACCTAATTTGAATTTACAAGCATAAATTAAAGTTGTAGGCCAAAAACATAAGTACACAATTTCGGTAGTGTTTGGTAACAACTCTTTTACATCATCTTATTTTGATAAGTTTTATTAAAAAGTATATTTTGAAAAATTAAAATGTTTGATGACTTTTTTTTTGTTTTTACTTTCTTCAAAATCTTTTTATGAAGTAGAGGATATACATTTTAAATAAGGGCATGCTGCCCAAGTTTTGAATCTTCCGCTGTAACAATTTTTCTTCAAGATCAAATTATGTACTCAATTTTATTTAATTAATTGAGTTTATGAATTTTAGTTATTTCTTTTATTATTGCCTTACTAAATTTTTGAATTTAAGCTATGTACTGTTAAATACAATCAAGGCATGAAATAATTAAAATAGAAAGAAAGTCAAGTGTGCGTCACTTGTAAAGTAACAACGGCCCAACCCGCCGTTTGGTTTAGTCCACCGTCAAAAGAATGGCAGAAAAAGACGAAACCGTACAATTGTGAATAGTGCGTTACTGTGGCTACAGTAAGTGACAATCCATATTGGTCTATTGATGTTTAGAATTTCCAATGAACATACTTAACCTTATGAGAGACCAACATGTAGTGGCCTATGATAGTTTATTGTGGTCCATAATAGTCTATAATGGTCAATGATAATGGTGTTCTGTGTCATTTATTGTGGTTTTTGTCTAATGATGCCTGTAGTTGTAATTGAACTTACTTAAGCATGTAAAAGACCAACAAATTGTGCTCTATGATTGTCTATTGTAGTTTTGATAATTTATTATGGTCTATGGTGGTGTATGAATATCCATGTTGATCTTTAATGGTCTTTAATAGTCTATCATGGTCTATGATGGCATTTGAACTTAAGTTCAGCTATTAAATGATAAACACTTTATGGTTTATGATGGTCTACATTGGTCTATTAGTGTTTACAATCATCAATGAGCTTTTTTAAGCTTATAAGACTAACATATAGTACATCCACCATCATACATAATCATAAAACATGATAAACCACCATAAAACATCCTAAACCACAATGTATTTGTCTTTCATATACTTAAATAAGTTCATTGATGACTATTGCTAGTTGCATAGTATACAATGTATAATGTAGACGTATTGCATATGTTTTTGCATGGGTTTAGTAGTTGACATGGTGTATTTTATTATAGATTCGTGCATGAGCATTTATTTAAGCATTACATGCTTATCCATTCATTTTAGATTTTCAATATCATTTTTATACATTCTTACAGGTGATATAATGCTTGAGAGAGGTTTTCAATTCTTTATGCAAGCTCAGGTCAGTTCGAGATGTGTGTACAGAA
The DNA here is from genome assembly GCA_030144865.1 of Tinospora cordifolia. Lineage (NCBI taxonomy): Eukaryota > Viridiplantae > Streptophyta > Magnoliopsida > Ranunculales > Menispermaceae > Tinospora > Tinospora cordifolia. The sequence continues at coordinate 9,829 of JAJIYU010000520.1, forward strand.
GGTACAAGGTCAGAGAAGTTAGAAATGCATATTCACTACTAATTATAGTAGTAGGGGACAACACTACCATGGTAACCAAAAGAGGCTATTTATAGAAGACACTGCAGAGATTCACTATCATGATAGCCTACTGCGATAACTAGGGGAAGAACATAAACCACAAAAGTATTATTGCAATATTGTGAAGTTTGACAATTTTCATAATTTTCTAATTTTAAGTGGCAAAGATTACCATGACACTCTACTGCAGTAGTGTGATTGAAAACAACTTTTTAGGATTTCAAACTCATGATTTGAAAGGAGAAAAGGTGTGTGGATATAAATATATAAGAGAAAAGAATTAAAAGAGGTTGGAAAATAGACGAAGAGTAGAGACGGAATAGAGAATGGAGCAAAGAAAAAATAAAGAAATCACATTTGTTGTATGATTTTCAAAAGGTTTATTTCAATGTTATGTATCATAAACTCTATATCTGGCTAATGGCTTTATTCTAGTATGTACTTCAAGTCAAGGAACCTTTGATTTCGAATTTGTTTTATTTATTTCACAACGTTGTTTTGTTTTTTGTGTGATCATTGCTTCTTGTCTATTGGCCATTGGTAATATGATTTTAGATTTTTAGATTAACTCGGTAGGGAGATTTGGAATTCAATAATCAAAATGTATACCTTAAAAAATCAACTGAATCAAGAGATCTTTGATCTTATAGGAGGTTGCATGTGAAAATTGAGTTTACAGCATTAGTATATCCTACTATACACTCAGAAGAAGGTATAAGGGAATATACTAATAGATATTAAAATACACTTAAGAGAGGGCGTTAATAACAAGTGTTATAGCCTACAAAAACAAGGAATATGTAACATCTCGAAAAGGTCATATGAAATTTGAATTTTCACTTAAAAAATCATACGAAATTGATGAATGTGAATTTTAGCAAGTTATAGTTTACCCAAATGAGGAATAAAAAACAATTTAGTGGATTATTGGAAGAAAATATATGAATATAATGCATAACATGGGATATCAAAGCTAAAAATACAAGGATATGTGCAATTTTTTATGAAAATAGGATTAGAAAGTCAATTGAGATCTAGATTTGACAAGAAATCCCAAAAGAAAGCAAGAAATTCAGCTGAAAAATCAAAAATAAACTTAAAACACTTCGAATTGTAGATCTAGATCTAATCTCACGATCTGACGGCCACGATCAGATCTGCACATACGCACGAGCCACCGAAACATTAAAATCAAACAGCTAGAGATTTGAGTACGAAACTCAAGGATGATCATGAGACCATAATCTAGTTTGTTGATCGCGAACTGAGATCTGCACACCATGATCGAAGATCATCCGACGGTTAAGATCAAAGCCATGTTGGTTAATCGCGAACAGTGCTACGCTTGAGGATCATCCGACGGTCTAGAACAAAGCCACATTGGTTAATCGTGAACAGTGCTGCACTCGAGGATCATCCAACTGTCCAGATCAAAGTCATTTTGGATAGATCGCGAACTGTTGATGCGCTCGAGGAAAATCCAATGGTCCAAATCAAAGACTCCAATTACTGTTGATTGATTAGAGATTAATCCGACGGCTGAGATTAAAGGATCCAAAAAATAAAATAAAAATTACGAGAAAACTACCGAAAAATCACAAAAAATCTGAAAAATCCAAAAAATAGGTTTCTAATTTTGAAAATTATTTCTAAAATTTGAAAAATTCTCATTTTGCTCAAAAAATTAGAAAGTACGAAATTAAGGAGGATTAGAGTGTTTTATTCAAAGAAAAACTCAAAACATCCTAATTTTCTCCCTTTGAAAACCTATATAAAACCCCTAGGCTCTGAATTTCATTCATTCCAAAAATAAGAGTTAAATTTTCCTCTTGTTTTCTCTAAGCTTGCTTCTTGGCACCTCTTCCCATCTTCCTTTTTTATGTGTGTGAGAAGTTCTTCTCTCAAATTGGAGAATTAAATTGGGTGATCTTCATTAGCATTAGTACGTGGGGGAATTGCTGCCAAAATTTTGAAAGAAAGCGTTACAAGGTGGAAGTGATTTCTAGAACACCCTTCTGTTTTTATTTGAATTCATGGCATGCTCATTGTTTATGTGTTTTTCACTAAATTCAAAGATTTTCAATTTCAGTTCTAGAATTTTAAATGTTTATTTTAGTATTTTAGTTTTGATTCATGTTTGAGCAATCATATCATCGATGACATGTTAGTATGATGCTTAGGTTTTTAAATTTAAGTATGATGCATGTTTTGTGAGTATTTCATGAATTGACCGTGTATATTTTGAATTATAGTTTGTATTCATATTCTGAAATTTATTTTATGAGATCATGATATGAGAATTAATCTAAGATGATGCAGATAATAACCACATACCATCATAGTGGTCAAGGCGACACTATGGATGTTCTTTTCATATGAGATAGGTCGTATAGTTTTCAGACCTAAGTACTTGAGGGTTATGTATCACTGGTGGGTCACCATGTGTAACGGGTTGATGGTGACATGTGCCACTAACGGGTTGATGCCGAGTGGGCCCTATTTACTTACTTAAGAACGTCAAGGGATTAAAGGCCCTTTTGGTTTGAGACTCGACCTAAATAAATTGTTGTTTGAAACGCCTAATGATTGCAAGTGTTTGAATTATGATTGTGTTATGAGTTTGAATATAAAAGATGGTTGTTTGAAAAGGATCCACTGGGCTATGTGCTAACTCCTTCCTTTCTTATTTTTCAAGAACATGAGGTGTTAGAAAGGTGGTATCAGAGCCGAGGCTTTAGGTGCCTTGGGCTTAAGATAGCAAATCAAGCCTAAACATGTGTTGATTAAGGTAGAGATAGAAAGTCAAACATTAGTTGCTTGATAAGAATCTGAAACCCAAATTAGGGCTTCACCTTGAATTGAATTGAATTGAATTTAGAATACCCTACCTTCTATTTTTAAAATTGAAGAACTTTTTAGAAAGTATTTTCAAAAAGGAAATATATGTTTTGAAAATTTTTTTGTTTGGATACAAAGACTACAAGTTGAGCTGATAGTGGGTAAGCTTTGTCCCGAGTAAAGTTAAACATTGAAAGGGAGGTTGGTTATCCCGCCTTAGAAAACGCTGTTGCTAAGCAGACTTTGGTTTCGCTGTCCAATATGGAGGTTGTCCCACGAGCTTATATGAGCAGTCGGAGTTAAAGAACACTCTTATTTTCGGTAAAAGAAAATTACAAGGTCGAAAATTAGGGCAAGGAAATTGAATAGAAGTCGAAAAAGATGCCAAAGATGGTATCATGGCTAGACAAAGGTTGTAAGTCAACCATAACCGAACCCTAGGTCCAGAGAAAAGACCTTAGGTAGAAATGGGCATAGCCATGGGTCGCACAGTGGATCAAAAGCATAAAACTCTAAGACGTAGACTAGAAACTGAATCTTGTGTGAAAATAGAAAATTGTTTGATTAGGACACAAGATCAAGGAGCTTTTATAATTTTTGATTTCTTTGTAGTATGAGATGCATAGGAATTTGGGGTTATGGAGGAAGCCTGGACTTGGAGAATGATGGACCATGTGTTGTGAATAGTTATCAAGCCTTAGTTATTGAGCAATTTGCGAAATTGTTTGGGTGCAGCTCTGTTCTGAGTAAAAGCCTAAGTGGAAGGGGTAGAATGGTATGGGATACTTGAACCTAAAAGCTTAGGTGGAAGCCTAAAACCTTGTTGTGCTAGCATGAATGTGTATGATTCTATGATATGCATGCTGTTATGTTTACTTGCTTTGAGACCAAATCCTATACCCATGCATGAAAAGAACCTAAAAGAAAGACTTGAGGCCATTGAACAAATCGAGAACCTAGAAACATGAATCTAGAGCCATGATAGCACAAATATATGACACATAATGATACTTTGCTCAATTTTACAAGTAAATGGCTGGAGCTAGGAGGTAAGTAACTTGATCCACCACCTTTGAGGAGACTGAACAATAAGAGCAGGAACTGCTTGTTGGGATGGAGGCACGGATGGAAGCCATGATGAGTGAAATGTCACAGAGGGTAGTAAATCAACTGAGAATGACATTTCCACAGATAATCCCTTAGGTGGCTCCGCAGCCTCAAGCACCTGAGCGTATTCTAGTCCAAGTCCTAGCACTGGTACCTCATGAGCATCAAAGGAATCCAGGGGACCTGGAAGATGAAAGACATAAGAAGATGATGCTAGATTTGCAAAAACTTCACCCTCCCTCATTTGATGGAACTATTGACTTCATCTCTACTGATCATTGGTACCAGGAGATGGAGGAGTTACTAAATGTGCTGAAGGTGACGAGTTCACAACGAGTAGCACTAGCCACACACCATTTCAAAGGACCAGCCCATGGATGGTGGAGGATGATGCAGATGGATCCCAACACTGACGTTGTGACTATGACCTGGGGAGAGTTTAGAGAAAAATTTTAAAAAAATTCTTTTCGGAGGCAACTCCCAAAAGTTGCAAGAAGACTTCGTGAGACTCAATCAGAGGGATCTCACAGTAATTGAATACGAGAGGAAATTTACTGAGCTGGCCAAATTCTCTCAAGATCTGATTCGGGAAGAAAGAATGAAAGCAAACAGATTTGCATAGGGTCTCAAGATCGAGATCCAAAAGGTTATCATGACATTAGGCTTTCGTACCTACAAAGAAGTTAAAGAACGGGCTTTAATCCTAGAACAAGAACTCAACCTAGAACAAAGGTTAAGAGGAAAGAATAAGCGGAACAAAAATGTAAAGGACCAACAAGAGACCCAAAAGAAAAGAAAAAGTGGTAAGGCTCCATAGAAACAGGGGCAGAATAAGGATGAGGCAAGGGAAGAAGCAAAGAGGTTGAGATAATGTTTCGTATGCAAGCAGAATGGTAACTTGGCGAAAAATTACCCAATAGCACCAACTCAGGCTTCCCAACAGCAACAACATAATACTCAGGGGGGAAGTCAGAATGGGTGACCTCAAGCCAGAAAAAATCAAAATGCCAATCAAGGGCAAAACCAAGGCCGTGGTTAGAACCAGGCCAGAATGTTCGTGATTGAGACTCAGGAAAACCAGGCCCCTGCAGCAGAAGGTACGTTCCTATTGTTTAATGTGGCTATGAGACTGTTGTTTGACTCGAGTGCCTCAAAATCTTTTATCTTTAAAAAACTAGCTGATAGGTTACAACTTGTGACAAAGACAATGCTTGTGACTTTGAATGTGTCCACATAAATAAGGACCATTGTGACTTCAAAAAATATGTGTAGTTGTAACCTTAGGTTTAGTGAAAAACTAGCTGATAGGTTACAACTTGTGACAAAGACAATGCCTGTGACTTTGAATGTATCCACACAAATAAGGACCACTGTGACTTCAAAAAAGATGTGTAGTTGTAGCCTTAGGTTTATGGATAAACTTTTAACATTCGACCTATATACGCTACCTTTCTATGGCTATGATGTAATCTTGGGGATGGATTGGTTAGACCAGTACTTGGCCTAGATAAATTGTCCTAAGAGACAGGTAACCATAACATTACCTTCTAGGGAGAACTTTAAAATCAATGGGGATATGCGAACACAACCAAGGAGTCCAACCCTAGCCTTGCTGAACTGTTTGAAGTAGATGGATGAGTTCGAGGAACTCCCTGAAGAAGAACCTATTGACTTGAAGAATATTCAAGACCTGGCAAGAGTCAGTAAACACGAGGATGTGTTCCCAAATGACTAACTTGGACTACCACAAATAAGAGAGTTAGAGTTCAAGATTGAACTCCACCCTAGAACCAACCCTATAGCCATACCTTCTTATAGAATGGTGCCAGTATAACTAATTGAGTTGAAAACTCAATTGGACGAGCTCAGGGAGAAAGGTCAGGCCGAGTGAATCACCCTATGGAGCCCCAATATAATTCATGAAAAAGAAGTATGGTTCCTTGTGACTGTGTGTCGACTATCAGAAGTTGAATCAAGCTATAGTAAAGAATAAATATCCTTTACCAAGGATTAACGACCTATTTGATTAATTACAAGGAGCCACTCATTTCTCTAAAATTGATCTTAGGTCAGGATATCATCAGCTGAGGACTTGAGAGTTTGACATTCAAAAGACAGCCTTTAGAACAAGATATGGACACTTTGAGTTCATCGTGATGCCCTTTAGTTTGACGAATGCCCCGACAGCCTTCATGGATTTGATGAACCGAGTGTTCAAAGAGTACCTTGACCAGTTTGTAGTGGTATTCGTGGATTATATCCTAATTTACTCTAAGTCAGAAGTTGAGCACCTAGAACACTTGAGGATCATTCTAGAAACACTCAGAAGAAACTAGCTATATGCTAAATTCAATAAGTGTGAGTTTTGGATGAGGACAGTCAAGTTTCTTGGTCAAGTAGTGTAAGCAAAAGGCATCTCTGTAGATCCAGAAAAAGTGGAAGCTATTATGAGCTAGTCACCCCAACTCCTGGTGTTACTTACACATTGTATACCGATGCCTCACTGAGTAGATTGGGTGCAGTCTTAATGCAGGAAAAACAAGCTATGGCTATTGCCTCAAGACAATTGAAGGTCCATGGGAAAAATTAGCCTACTCATGACCTTGAGCTTGCGGCCATTGTGTTTGTCATGATGATTTGGAGACACTACCTTTATGGCGAGAAATTTGAGCTATTTTTAGATCACAAGAGCTTGAAGTACATCAACACCCAGAAGGAGTTGAACATCAGGCAATGCAGTTGGATGGAATTCTTAAAAGACTATGATTTTCAACTACACTACCATTAGGGAAAAACCAATGTAGTGGTTGATGCTTTGAATAGGAAGTTCAACAAACAAGAGGAAGAAAAAGGCAAGATGTACCAGTTGATTAAAGATTTTGGGTTGGGTGTAAACCTTAACGAAAAAGAAGCCTATCGTTACAATATGACTTGCCAACCGGACCTATTACATCAGATCAGGGATGAATAGAAGCAAGACAAGTGGCTTGCACAACTAATTGAAGGAGTCACGCAAGGAAAACATATTGACTTCAGGATGGATGCTGAAAGCATCCTCAGGCTCGGGGAAAGGATATACATACCTTAGCATGAGCAGAGCAAGCAGGTTATACTTGATGAAGCTCATCAGACTAAGTATACCATGCACCCTAGTGGGGATAAGGTATACCAGAACCTTAGGAAAACCTACTGGTGTAGAGGAATGAAAAAGGACATAGCCAAATAAGTCTCTAAGTGCTTAACATGCCAACAAGTGAAAGCAAAACACCGAAAACCCTTTATAAGGTTACAACCACTCTCAATCCTTGAATGGAAGTGGAATAACATTACCATGGACTTCATCAGTGGTTTATCAAGAAACCAAAAAGGAGAAGACACTGTTTGGGTGATAGTGGATAGTCTCACAAAAGTGGCTCACTTCTAGCCAATCAAATCCACAGACCAAGTAAGCAAGCTAGGAGAAACCTATGTGAAAGAAATCGTTAGACGTCATGGTGTACCCAAGACTATCGTGTTTGACAAAGACTCTCGCTGTACTTCACAGTTCTGGCAGAGTCTACAAAAAGAGATGGTTACTAAGATTACCATGAGTACAACCTTTCACCCTCAGATGGATGGTCAATCTGAGAAAGTTATCTAGATTTTGGAAGATATGTTGAGGTTTTTGCATTTTAGACTTCAAGAGGAATTGGAGCAAGTACTTACACTTGATGAAGTTTTCCTATAACAATAGTTATTCAACAAGCATAAAAATGGCTTCATTCGAAGCTCTTTATGGAAGACCTTGCAGATCAGCTACCTGTAGGGCAGAACTTGAAGATCAAGTAATAACTGGGCTAGACATGGTGGAAGAAACGAGCAACCAAGTCAAGTTAATACAAAAGAGACTGATTACTACACAGAGCAGTCAAATGAGCTACGCAGATAAAAGGAGAAAAATATTAGAGTTCCAAGTTGGGGACAAAGTATTTCTAAGGATCAGTCATCAGAAGGTTATCAAAAGGTTTGGATTCATAGGGAAGTTATCTCCAAGGTTTGTCGGACCCTTTAAAATACTTATAAGAATCGGGGAATATGCTTATGAGTTGGACCTACCAAACTAGATGACTTCAGCACATTACGTATTCCATGTATCCATATTGAGGAAATACGAACCTGACCCCTCTCACGTCATTCACTGGGAGGAAGTGATTATTCAAGATGATAGTACCTACGAGGTAACAGCGATCAGAATCCTTGACCATAAGGTACAAAATTTAAGAACAAAGGATATCCTATTAGTGACGGTGTTGTGGAAACATCACGGGGTAGAAAAAGCCACGTGGGAACTCGAAAGCAAGATGAAGACCTAGTACATGCATTTATTCATAAGGAATACCTAAATATGTACAAATTTCCATGACAATATTTTTTTTAAGGAGGGTAGGTTGTAACATATCGAAAAATTCATATGAAATTTGAATTTTCGCATAGAAAATCATACAGAATTGACGAATGAGAATTTTGGCAAGTTATACTTTACCTAAATGCGGAATAAAAATCAATTTAGTAGATTTTTGAAAGAAAATATATGAATATAATGCATACCATGGGATACCATAGCCAAAACAGGATTAGAAAGTCAACTGAGATCGAGATTTGGCAAGAAATTCGAAAAGAAAGCAGGAAATATGGCTGAAAAATCAAAAATAAACTTAAAAATTGGGAACCATAGATCTAGAATCTTATCTCATGATCTGCCGACCACGATCAAATTCGCATATACACACGAGCACACTGAAACATCATGATCGAATGGCTAGAGATCGTGCGGCCAGAATCGAGTTCGTTGCTCGTGAACTGAGATCTGCACACCGTGATCGAGGATCATCTGACGGTCGAGATCAAAGACACATTGGCTAATCGCGAAGAGTTCTGCCCTCAACGATCATCCGACAGTCCAGATCAGAGCCGCGTTGGTTAATCACGAACAGTGCTGCGCTCGAGGATCATCTGATGGTCCAGATCGAAGTCGTTTTAGATAGATCGCGAACTATTGATGCGCTGAGGAAAATCCAATGGTCCAAATTGAAGACTCTAATTACTGTTGATTGATTTGAGATTAATCCGACGACTGAGATTAAAGGATCCAAAATTTATAACGAAAATTACGGGAAAATTGTCAAAAAATAACGAAAAAATCTGAAAAATAGGTTTCTAATTTCAAAAATTATTTCTAAAATCAGAAAAAAAATCTAAAAATACTCATTTTGCTCCAAAAATTAGAAAGCACAAAATTAAGGAGAACTACAGTAATTTATTCAAAGAAAAATTCAAAACTTTCTAATTTTCTCCCTTTGAAAACCTAGATAAACCTCCCTAGGCTCTCAATTTTATTCATTCCAAAAAAAAGGGTTGAATCTTCCTCTTGTTTTCTCTAAGCCTTCTTCTTCGCACCTTTTTCCATCTTTCTTTCTTGTGTGTGTGAGAAATTCTTCTCTCGAATTGGAAAATTAAATTGGGCAATCTTCATTGGCATTAGTACATGGGGGGAATTACTGCAAAAATTTCAAAAAAAGCGTCACAAGGTGGAAGTAATTTCTAGAACACCCATCTGTTTTTATTAGAATTCATGGCATACTCATTGTTTATGACTTTTTCACTGAATTCAAAGATTTTCAATTTTAGTTCTAGAATTTTAAATGTTTATTTTAGTATTTTAGTTTTAATTCATGTTGAGCAATCATATCATCTATGCCATGTTAGTATCATGCTTAGGCTTTTAAATATAAGTATGCATCATGTTTTGTAAGTATTTCATGAATTGACTATGTATATTCTAAATTATAGTTTGAATTCATATTTTGAAATTTATTTTATGAGATCATGATATGAGAATTAATCTAAGACGATGCAGATAATAACCACGTACCATCATAATGGTCAAGCGACACTATGGATGTTCTTTTCATATGAATTAGGTCATATGGTTTTCAGACCTAAGTACTTGAGGGTCGTGTACCACTGGTGGCTCACCATGTGTAACGGGTTGATGCCAACACAGGCCACTAATGGGTTGATGCCGAGTGAGCCCTATTTACTTAGTTAAGAACATCAAGGGATTAAAGGCCATTTTTGTTTGAGACTCAACTTAAACAAATTGTTGTTTGAAATGCCTAATGATTGCAAGTGTTTGAATTATGATTGTGTTATGAGTTTGAATATGAAAGATGGTTGTTCGAAAAGGATCCACTAGGCTATGTGCTCACTCCTTCCTTTCGAATTTTGCAGGAACGTGAAATCCATGGAGCAGTTGAATATAAATAATTTTTTAGAAAGTTTCTAAAGTATACGGGGGTTGGGGTGTTACAATGGTGGTATCAGAGCCAAGGCTTTAGGTGCCTCGGGCTTAAGATAGCAAATCAAGCCTAAACATGTGTTGATTATTCTAGAGATAGAAAGTCAAACATTAGTTACTTGACAAGAATCTAAAACCCAAATTAGGGCTTCACCTTGAATTGAATTGAATTGAATTTAGATTGCCCTACCTTCTATTTTTGAAATTGAAGAACGTTTTAGAAAGTATTTTCAAAAAGGAAATATATGTTCTGAAAATGTTTTTGTTTGGATACAAAGACCACAAGTTGAGCTGATGGTGGGTAAGCCTTGTCCCGAGTAAAGTTAAACATTGAAAGGGAGGTTGGTTATCCCGCCTTAGAAAATGTGATTGCTAAGCAGAATTCGGTCTCGCCGCCCAATCTGGAGCTTATATGAGTAGTCAGATTTGAAGAACACTCTTATTTTCGGTAAAAAAAATTAGAAGGTGGAAAATTAAGGCAAGGACATTGAATAAAAGTCGAAAAAGATGCCAAAGATGGTATCTTGGCTAGACAAAGGTTGTAAGTCAACCAAAACTAAATCCTAGGTCTAGAGAAAAGACCTTAAGTAGAGACGGGTGTAGCCATAGGTGGCACAGTGGATCAAAAACATAAAACTCTAGGACATATGCTATAGATTGAAACTTGTGTGAAAACAGAAATTTTTTTGATCAAGACACGAGATCGAGAAGCTTCTATAATTATTGGTTTCTATGTAGTATGGGATGCATAAGAATTCGAAGTTATGGAGGAAGTCTGGACTCGGAGAATGGTGGACCATGTGTGGTGAATGATCGGTAACTCTGGCAGAACGGGTTTCTCTATGCTTGCTGGTATGAGACGGTTGAGTATAGTGGGCTTAGAAACCTTAGTTATCAAACAATTTGCAAAATTTTTTGGGTGCGGCTCTGTTATGATTGAAAACCTAAGTGGAAGGGGTAGAGTGAAATGGGACACTTGAACTTCAAAGCTTAGGTGGAAACTTGGAACCTTGCTGTGCGTTAGTTGCATAGCAAACTAATGTCATAGCAGGTTAAAGGTTGCATTTTAAGAGTAAATAAGTAAGATTAAACTGGAAATTACATACATTGGTTATTATTACATATAATTATAGTTTTGCATGATATAACGACTTATAAACCTTGATTTGATGTAATCTGTTACTCTTTTATAAGAAATGATGTCTGGGAAGGAAATTCAGTGTTTTGCAGATTTTAGATTGAAGTAGTGAGCAAAGAAGGTAATTCAAGAAGGAAGATGATGAGAACAATACCAGAAAACCGCAGTCCATCAACCGAAGACCGCAGTAACAAAATGGAAACTAGTCAGGACAACAACCCACTGGTGACCGCGGTCATTGTTCTTTTGACCGCGGTCACCAGAACGCACAAAATAAAAAGAAATGCTGGTGACTGCAGTCATTGTTCTTCTGACCGCGGTGACCAGAATATACAATTGAAGTGCAAGTTGGTGACCGAGGTCATCTGTGCAAGGACCGCGGTCACCACTCCCACATTTCTGTACAACCTACTGGTGACCGCGGTCACCAATCTTTGGACCGCGGTCACCAACACAAAATCTGCAAAGAAACTGGCAAACACAGATCTAGGAATTGAGGGAATGTTTCTGGGTGCGGCATAAAGGTCATAGACCGTGGTTACTCCACTGAGAGGGGATACACTGTGATTTCTAAGGCAAATGGTATAGAAGATATAAAAAGAAAAGTGTGTTGCTGATTAAGAGGATTGAAAGGAGGAGACTGAAAGAGCTGCAGGAGAAAAACTGAAGAAGAGAGCAAAACTGAAGATACAAGAGGGTTTCATTATCCAATTTGAGTATGGATTGTTTCTATTCTTTCTTTTATGTAATGAACTTCTCTTCAATGTCTAGCTAATTTATTCTACTGTTTGGGTGGTAAACGCCAATGTATGAACTGTGATTTTCATTATCTTTTATGATTTACTTGCATTTTACTTTATTAGCTTGAGCTTAATGTTGTATGCTTACTGGCCATAGGCATAGAGAGTACGAGATCATTGAATCATCTCGGGAGAGAGATTTTGTGAGAGGTTATAGCAGTAAAGTTCTAGATTCAGTCATTGATCGGAAGGTTGTGGCTAGTCTAAGAGATAGCATAGGGATCTTTGTTTAAATCCATTGGATTTGTAATCGAACACCTCGGAAGAGGGTATCGAGAAACAATAGCAGTGTATGATTAGAGTGCCTAGGGATAGGGCTCTAATTACAAGTGCAGTGATCAAAGTGCAAGTATATCATTAGCTTAAATTAAAGTACAGAACATACAAAAGAGTTTAATAACCCAAACAGCTCTTCATCATAGTGATACTAAATTAAACTACTTTCAGTCACACTGTTTTTAAGGAATTAGAATTTAGCTTAATTACTTGTAAACTGGATTTGAATATCTTGATAAAATTGAAATCAACATTAGATTGGGCTTTAATTTACACAAACAAGTGTTTTTTCCCTGAGGACGATATCCGGTCTTACCAGTATTACTACTGCGATCCCGTATACTTGCGGGGTTACTAACACTGTGCTAGCTTGATTGTATGATTGTATGATATGCATGCTATTATGTTTATTTGCTTTGAGACCAAATCTTGTACCCATGCATGAAAAGAACCTAGAAGAAAGACTTTAGGCCACTAAACAAATCGAGAACCTAAAAACACGAATCAAGAACCATGATAGCATGAATATTTGACACATATTGACACTTTGCTCAGTTTTAAAAGTAAATAGCTAAAGTTAGGAGGTATGTAACTCGATCCACCACCTTTGAGGAGACTGAACAACAAGAGTAGGAAGTGCTTGCTGGGATGGAGGCACGAATGGAAGCCATGATGAGTGAAATTTTATAGAGGGTACTAGATCAATTGAAAAGGACACTTCCACAAATAATCCCTTAGGTGGTTCCGCAGCCTCAATCACCTGAGCTTATTTCAGTCCAAGTCCTAGCACTAGTACCTCATGAACGTCAAAGGAATCCAGAGGACCTGGAAAATGAAAGATAGAAGAAGATGCTGCTAGATTTGCAAAAGCATCACGCTTCCTTATTTGATGGAACTACTAACTGAATCTCTGCTGATCACTAGTACCAGGAGATGGAGGAGTTACTAAATGTGTTGAAGGTGAGAGGTTCATAACGAGTAGCACTAGCCACACACCATTTCAAATGACCAGCCTCTAGATGGTAGAGGATGATGCAAATGGATCCCAACACTGATGTTGTAACTATGACCTGGGGAGAGTTTAGAGAACAATTTTATAACAAATTCTTTTCGGAGGTAACTCCCAAAAAGTTGCAAGTACACTTTGTGAGATTCAATCAAAGGGATCTCACAGTAACTGAATACGAGAGGAAATTTACTGAGCTGGCCAAATTTTCTCAAAAACTGATCCGGGAAGAAAGAATGAAGGCCAACAGATATGCACAGGGACTTAAGATCGAGATTCGAAAGGTTATCATGACATTAGGCCTCCGAACCTCCAAGGAAGTTGAAGAACGAGCTTTAATCCTGGAATGAGAGCTCAGCCTGGAACAAAGGTTGAGAGGAAAGAATAAGTGGAACAGAAATGGAAAGGACCAACAAGGGACCCAGAAGAAAAGAAAAAGTGGTAAGGCTCCACAGAAATAAGAGCAAAACAAGGATGAGTCAAGGGAAGAAGCTAAGAGGCTTGGATTATGTTTTGTATGCAAGTAGAAGGGTTATTTGGCGAAAAATTGTCCAACTGCACAAGCTTAGGCTTCCCAGTAGCAACAGAATACTCAGGGGGGAAGCCAGAATGGGCAGCCTCAAGCCAGACAGAATCATAATGGCAATCAAGGGCAAAACCAGGGTCATGGTCAGAACCAGGCTAGAATGTTCGTGATTGAGACCCTAGAAGACCTGGCCCCTACAGTAGAAGGTATGTTCCTATTGTTTGATGTGGTTGTGAGACTGTTGTTGGGCTCGACTACCTCAAAATCTTTTATCTTTGAAAAACTAGCTTATAGGTTACAACTTGTGACAAAGACAATGCCTGTAACTTTGAATGTGTCCATACCAATAAGGACCATTGTGACTTCAAAATAGATGTGTAGTTGTGACCTTAAGTTTGGGGATAAACTTTTAAGAGTCGACCTATATACCCTACCTTTCTATGGCTATTATGTAATCTTGGGGATGGATTGGTTAGAACAGTACCAGGCCTAGATAGATTGTCCTAAGAGACGGGTAGCCATAACATTACCTTCTGGGGAGCTCTTTAAAATCAATGGGGATGTGCAGAGACTATCAAGGAGTCCAACCCTAGCCTAGTTGAACTATTTGAAGTAGACGGATGAGTTCGAGGAACTCTCTAAAGAAGAACCTACTGACTTGAAAAATGTTTATGGCCTAGCTATATTCAGTGAGTACGATGGTGTGTTCCCAAATGACTAACCTGGACTACCACCAATAAGAGAGTTAGACTTCAAGATTGAACTCCACCTTGGAACCAACCCTATAGCCATACCTCCTTATAGAATGGCGCCAGTAGAAATAATTGAGCTGAAAACTCAACTGGACGAGATCAGGGAGAAAGGTTTCATCAGGCCGAGTGAATCACGCTAGGGAGCCCAAGTATTATTTATGAAAAAGAAGGATGGTTCCTTTGGACTGTGTGTCGACTATCGGAAGTTGAATCAAGCTACAGTAAAGAATAACTATCCTTTACCAAGGATTCACAACCTATTTGATCAATTACGAGGAGCCACTCATTTCTCTAAAATTGATCTTAGGTCAAGATATCATCAGCTGAGGTTTCGAGAGTCTAAAATTCACAAGACGGCCTTTAGAATAAGATATGGACACCTCGAGTTCACAATGATGCCCTTTAGTTTGACCAATGCCCCGACAGCCTTCATGGATTTCGTGGATGAACCAAGTGTTCAAAGAGTACCTTAACCAGTTTGTAGTGGTCTTCGTGGATGATATCCTAATCTACTCTAAGTCACGAGCTGAGCACCTAGAACACTTGAGGATCATACTAGAAACTCTCAGAAGAAACCAACTATATGTTAAATTCAGTAAGTGCGAGTTCTAGATGAGGACGGTCAAGTTCCTTGGCCATGTAGTGTCAGCAAAAAGCATCTCTGTAGATCTAGAGCAAGTGGAAGCTATTATGAACTAGAAGCAACCCAAGACAGTAACGGAAATCAGAAGTTTCTTGGGCTTGGCAAGCTACTACAGAAGGTTCATTAAGAATTTTTCCAAATTGGCAGAACTCATGACTATGTTGACCAGAAAAGGAGATAAGTTCCAGTGGGATGAGAAATGTGAATGGTCATTCCAAGAACTAAAAACAAGATTGACTATGGCTCCTGTTCTAGTTACCCCAACTCCTGGTGTTACTTACACATTGTATATCGATGCCTTACTGAGTGGATTGGGCACAGTCTTAATGTAAGAAAAGCAAGCTATCGCTTTTGCCTCAAGACAATTGAACGTCCATTAGAGAAATTACCCTACTTAGGACCTTGAGCTAGCGGCCATTGTGCTTGCCATAAAGATTTGGATACACTACCTTTATGGCGAGAAATTTGAGCTGTTTTCAGATCACAAGAGCTTGAAGTACATCTACACCCATAAGTAGTTGAACCTCAGGCAATGGAGATGGATGGAGTTCATAAAAGACTATAATTTTAAACTACACTACCATCCAGGAGAGGCCAATGTAGTGGCTGATGCTTTGAGTAGGAAGTTCAACAAACAGGAGGAAGAAAAAGGCAAGATGGACCAATTGATTGAAGAATTTAGGTTGGGTGTAAACCTTAACGAAAAAGAAGCCTATCTTTACAATATGTCTTGCTAACCAGACCTATTACATTAGATCAGGGATGAATAGAAGCAAGACGAGTAGCTTGCACAACTAATTGAAGGAGTCACGCAAGGAAAACATACTGACTTCAGGATGGATGTTGAAAACATCCTAAGGCTCGGGGAAAGGATATGCATACCTTAGCAGGGACAGAGCAAGTAGGTTAAACTTGATAAAGCTCATGAGACTAAGTATACCATGCACCCTGGTGGGGATAAGATGTACCAAAACCTCAGAAAAACCTACTAGTGGAAATGAATGAAAAGGGACATAGCCAAATATGGATCTAAGTGCTTAGCATGCCAACAAGTGAAAGCGAAACACCGAAAACCCTCTGGAATGTTACAACCACTCCCAATCCCTGAACGGAAGTGGGATAATATTGTCATGGACTTCGTTATTGGATTACCCAGAAAACAAAAATGAGAAAACACTGTTTGGGTGATAGTGGATTGTCTTACCAAAGTGGCTCACTTCTTACCAATCAAATCTACAGACCAAGTCAGCAAGCTGGGAGAAATCTATGTGAAAAAAATCGTCAGATTTCATGGTGTACCCAAGACTATTGTGATTGATAAAGACTCTTGCTTCACTTCACAATTCTGGCAGAGTCTACAAAAGGAGATGGGTACTAAGCTTACCATGAGTACGGCCTTTCACCCTCAAACAGATGGTCAGTTTGAGAAAGTTTTCTAGATTTTGGAAGATATGTTGAGGTTTTGCGTTTTAGACTTCAAGGGGAATTGGAGCATGTACTTACACTTGGTGGAGTTTTCCTATAACAACAGTTATCAGGCAAACATAAAAATGGCTCCATTCAAAGCTCTTTATGGAAGACGCTGCAGATCATCTACCTGTTGGGCTAAACTTGAAGATCAAGTATTAACTAGGCTAGACATGGTGGAAGAAATGAACAACCATGTCAAGTTACTACAAAAGAGACTGACTACTGCGCAGAGCTGTCAAAAGAGCTACGCAGATAAAAGGAAAAGACCATTAGAGTTCCAAGTTGGGAACAAAGTATTTCTGAGGATCAGTCGACAGAAGGGTATCAAAAGGTTCGGATTCAAAGAGAAGTTATCTCGAAGGTTTGTGGGACCCTTTGAAATACTTAGAAGAATCGGAGAATATGCTTATGAGTTGGACCTACCAAACCGGATGACTTCAGCACATAATGTATTCCATGTATCCATGTTGAAGAAATACGAACCTGGCCCCTCTCACATCATTCACTGGGAGGAAGTGATTATTCAAGATGATGTTACCTACGAAGAAACAACGGTCATAATCCTTGACCATAAGATACAGAATCTAAGAACAAAGGATATCCCATTAGTGAAGGTGTTATGGAAACATCACGGGGTAGAAGAAGCCACGTGAGAACTCAAAACCGAGATGAAGACCAAGTACCTGCGTCTATTCATACGTAATACCTAAATATGTACAAATTTCGAGGACGAAATTTTTTTTAAGGAGGGTAGGTTGTAACATCTGGAAAAGTTTATATGAAATTTGAATTTTCACTTAGAAAATCATACGAAATTGACGAATGAGAATTTTGGCAAGTTATAGTTTACTCAAATGAGGAATAAAAATCAATTTAGTGGATTTTTGGAAGAAAATATATGAATATAATGCATAACAGGGGATATCATAGCCAAAAATACAAGCATATGTGCAATTTTTGATGAAAATAGGATTAGAAGGTCAATTGGGATCGAGATTTGGTAAGAAATTCTAAAAGAAAGCAAGAAATTCAACTGAAAAATAAAATATAAAATTAAAACACTGCGAACCATAGATCTAAAATCTGATATCACGATCCGACAGCCAAGATCAAATCCGTACATACGCACGAGCGCACCGAAACATCAAGATCAAATGGCTAGAGATATGAGTACAAAACTCGAGGATGATCGTGCGGCCAGAATCGAGTTCGTTGATCACGAAATGAGATCCACACACCGTCATCAAGGATCATCCGACGGTCAAGATAAAAGCTGTATTGGTTAATCGCAAATAGTGCTGCACTCGAGGATCATCCAACAGTCCAGATCGAAGTCGTTTTGGATAGATCCCGAACTGTTGATGCGCTCGAGGAAAATCCAACGGTCTAGATTGAAGACTCCGATTACTGTTGATTGATCCAAGATTAATTCGAAAATTAAAACAAAAATTATGACAAAATTACTAAAAAATCACGAAAAAATCTGAAAAATAGGTTTCTAATTCCAAAAATTATGTCTAAAATCCAAAATAAATCTGAAAAATACTTATTTTGCTCCAAAAATTAGAAGTACGAAATTAAGGAGAATTAGAGTGTTTTATTTAAAGAAAAACTCAAAACTTTCTAATTTTCTCAAAATCTATATAAACCCCCTAGGCTCTCAATTTCATTTATTCAAAAAATAAGAGTTGAATTTTCCTCTTATTTTTTCTAAGCTTTCTTCTTGGCACCTCTTCCCATCTTCCCTTCTTATGTGTGTAAGAAGTTTTTCTCTCGAATTGGGGAATTAAGTTGGGCGTTCTTCATTGGCATTAGTACATGGGGGGAATCACTGCCGAAATTTTGGAAGAAAGTGTCACATGGTGGAAGTGATTTCTAGAATGCCCTTCTGTTCTTATTTAAATTCATGGCATGCTCATTCTTTATGTGTTTTTACTGAATTCAAAGATTTTTAATTTTAGTTCTAGAATTTTAAATGTTTATTTCAGTATTTCAGTTTTGATTCATGTTTGAGCTATCATATCATCAATACCATGTTAGTATCATGCTTAGGCTTTTAAATATAAGTATAATGCATGTTTTGTGAGTATTTCATGACTTTACTGTGTATATTCTGAATTATAGTTTGAATTCATATTCTAAAATTTATTTTACGAGATCATAATATGAGAATTAATCTAAGACGATAGAGATAATAACCACATACCATTATAGTGGTCAAGGCGACACTATGGATGTTCTTTTCATATGAGTTAGGTCATATGGTTTTCTGACCTAAGTACTTGAGGGTCGTGTACCACTGGTGGTCACCATGTGTAACGGGTTGATGCCGACATGTACCACTAACGGGTTGATGCTGAGTGGGCTCTACTTAGTTAAAAACATCAAGGGATTAAAGGCCCTTTTGGTTTGAGACTCAACATAAACAAATTGTTGTTTGAAACGCCTAGTGATTGCAAGTGTTTGAATTATGATTGTGTTATGAGTTTGAATATGAAAGATGGTTGTTTGAAAATGATCCACTAGGCTATGTGCTCATCCTTCCTTTCTTATTTTTCAGGAACATGAAATCCATGGAGTAGTTGAATATAGATAGTTTCTTAGAAAGTTTCTATAGTATTATATTTTTAAAATTTTTAGGGCATGTTGTCCAAAATATTTATGCTTTTCTATTCAAAAGTATTTTGAAGTCTTCCCTGTAACAATTAGTTCTTTTTGAAGAGTTTAGTACTTTCAATTTCTATTATGAATAAAATAGTTTAAATTTCTTTATTTCTTTTAATTTGCCTTGATTTTTATTGAAAATTTTGTATTCTTGAATTTTATACAAAGGCACGAGATATTGAAAAGTAAAGAACAAGGGTGTGTCACTTGTAATATAACACCGGCCTGACCCGCCTTTTTGTTAAGTCCACTGTCAAGAGAACGGTGAAAATGTACAGTGCTTAAAAGATATAGGGGTTGGGGTGTTACAGAATAGTTGATTGAAGTAGACCTTAAAGGGGATCATATGTGATTTACCATCCTTGATATTCAATTTATATTTGTTTCAAACCAGTTTTAGTTTAATTTACCTTTTGTAAAGTTTAATTAATTCTAATTTAATTTGTGTGACCTTAATGAATTAAAATAAATAGTATACTAGGATTTAGGATTATTAATTTAAAACTATTACCTGAGGACAATCTTTGGTTAATACCATCATATTACTATTGCAATACTATTATATTCTTGCAATTGTCTCAAAAAGTATAAACATTAATAAACCATCATATACCATCATAGATCACTATAAACCTATATAAACCACCATAGACCAACATAGGGTTTTATGGACTATGATGTACCATAATGTGTTGGTCTTTCCTATGCTTAAAGATGTTTATTAAGAATAATAAACATCTATATGCCACCATAGACAACTATAGACAATTATAATGTGTTGGTCTTCACATTTCATCACTCCACTAGAAATTCCCTCTACCCCTACTGCACTCTAGCTTGGCAATTTCCATTGCTTGTCCAGGGTTGACCCCAATGATTTGACACAATACTTGAAAAGCCACCTCTAGACACTTTATGCCCAATACTTGAAAAGCCACATAATTTGATTATACACATACATGCATATATTTACATATATATATATATATACGATATGTTGTCTGACATCCTTTTATTTTACTATTTTTCTTAGTTTATTTGAATATCCAAAAATGTGACATAAATTTTAATTTAATATAAAAAAGGGTTGTCGTATTGGCATATTTGTTAAAATATTCTTATCTCAATGTATTCTTAGTATATTCAAAAGAAACGCGTAAGAAAGACTTAAAGATGTTAACAAAAATTGAATTGAATACTCATTCATAATAGAAATTAAATGTTTTGGGGTAAAAGTGATGGGGCGGATGTAGCTAAGCAAACTAAGGCAATGGATTGTGAATCCATCGTGTGCGGGGTCAATTACTGTCGTTTGCCCATTCAAAAGGATTTTTTTAGTGAACGTGTCACATGGCCGATCCTCCATCTATATAAGATGGCAGCTATTGGGGTAGGAAATGCATCTTAAGTACAATAATGGGTAGGTATGAGAGGATTAATATCAGATCCTCAATGACAAATAATTGATTTACCTATACAAAGCAATTTATGCGAAGGACTCTACTTACCCGTAGTTTAGTTTAATCAATTTAATGTGTCCGACTGTATTTTTTTTTGGAATTAACAAAACAAATTTTAAGCCCAATTTCTAAAAAAATACGAAAAAGTAAATAAATAAATGATAATAATTATAATAAAATATATTGGTGAGTAAATAAATAAATACACATAACGATAAAAATAAAAATAAGAAGAAGAAGAGTGAGGAAACAAAAAAAAGGAAAGAACACAAAAAGAGAGAGAAAGAAAAGGAAAAAAATGGCACTTAAGCCTAGGTGCATGGGCTAGGCCTGTGTCAGCTGCATGTGTGCATGGGCCGAGAAGCCCATGCAAACCAAACACGCCCATGCAGACCAAACAGGCCCATAAGCTGCTCGGCATATGTGGGCCAAACAATGGCACGTGGCATGATTCATGTGCCACGGTGACCCACGCACCCCCCCCCCCTTCCTCTCTCTCTCTCTCTCCTTTTTTCCAATGGCTTTCTTTCTCTCTTTTATATACACAATTTGAGTAAACCACCTTCTCATTTTTCTAACCCTTCCATACCAAACGAAAATCATAGAGCAAGTCGCCATTTCAAAACTTGAAGTCCCCTCTTGAATATCTCATCCTAACCTCATAAAATCACATATCCATTGAAGGGAAAGAAGATGTCCAAGCCATGGTGTATAATAGAGTGGAGAATCAACGAAAATGGTGACCATGGCAAGTCCGAGTTTTGGCAAGGCTCATAGGGACAATTTGTGAGCAAATAGTAGAATAAAACCTTTCTTTCCAATCTTTGATATGTAGATTTCAAGTTCTAAGTGTTAGAAATGGAAACTAAGCTTGTTTAATGATTTACAATGTGCCAAAGTGAGGGAGTTGCAAGCTATTATAGCAGCAACAGGTCTTGGATGCAACTTTGAGTCAAGTTTGAAGGGATTAGAGGAGTCCGTTTGTGCTCAAATTTGGAGTTCATGATCTTGGCACTTAGGGCTACAAGAAGGCATACATGATGAAACCTGGTTGCCTTCGTAACAATTGCTTTCGACAGCCAATCTTGTCGAATATTCAAAGCGTGAACTATATTGGCGATAGCTGCTGCTACAAGAGATATCTTTTGCTTCAACCCTAGCCAAATAGCAAGATTGAAAACAGAAGGGGGAATCTCGTTCTCTGGGCTATTGGGGAGCACATTCTTTAGAATAGCTAGTAGCTATAACTAGTAAAATTTTTTTTTTGCCATAATCTTCTCTGCTCATGATTTACCATGCATGTAAAACGACCTTGTCACTTAGCTATAATGACACTTAAAAATTTATGGTTTTTAGAGAATGCTTGCCATGTGCTGATGGAATGTATGAGTAGGATTTTGTCATTCTTCCTTGCTAATTTGCTTGGATTGAAGGAGAATGTTTCAATGATCTAAGCCTTTCAATTAGAGATTTAATAGGGAGAGCTTCAAAATCGTGAAATTACATGAATTAGGGGCACCTGTTGCACAATTGGAATTTCAGAGAACTGATTGATTGAACAAACCTTGCTATTTTGAGTTAAAATCAAGTGGACACCTTGGATCAATTGATACGAAATGTGACTACCTGTCACATGAAATTCAAGATTTGAAGGGAGCTAATAATCCACTTGAAATCCCAACTAAATGAAATCCTAAAATCACAAAATAAAATTCTACTAATATTTTGGTAATGTAATGTTCGTAGAAAAATCGTGAAATCTATCATGCAACGGGAAAAATGTAGCTAGAAATTTGACTAATTATAAGAATAGGGGATTTTGACGTAGTTGACTCTATGTTGACCCAATTTGACCCATGTTGTCCGAATTTGACCAAATGTGACCATGTTCATCTATTTTGACTAAGTTTAACTAGTTGACAAACTTTAACCAGTTAACAAGTTTGAACATTCGACCAAGTTTGAGCAACTGACCAATGGTTAACAAAGTCAAATCTAAGTTAACCAAGACCACTTAGAGATAGTAGAGCTAGAATTGAGTCACGTTTCTTAAAGAAACTAAATCTAGGTTTGAATAACATAGATTTGAGTGTTGATTACGGGAATGGGCCAAGTGTTGGCGAGGCATTAGTACGTGAGACCTGCGATAAGTAGTTTAATTCAGATGTTGCTTTAACTTGTATCATTTGCATAAAATATGAATAAAATAATATGGGTTAAATGGTTTCAATTGATTTGAGCTAAATCACAAGCTTTTGAGGTACATATAGAAGTACATTGATAATGAGACTGTAGGCGCGAGGTTCGAGCATGGGGTTAGGTACATGATGTGATATGAATTAAATTTAAGGTTTGAGTGGCATATGATTAGTGCACCTAGTTTATAACCCATTCGAGTGACGACCCTTGAGGACCAAGCATGGGGTTGGGGTATTCGAGGAATACACCTAGCTCATAACTCATTTGAGTGGCCAGTACACTTGACTCATTACCCGTTCGAGCGATGACCATCGGGTTGCATTTTAGGATTTGAAACTCTAATCTAGATATCACTTTCAACTAGCAGTTATTCAAAATTGTTCTTCTTTTAACTGTTGCATTATTTACAACTGCTTTCCTTACATGCAATGTTCTCAAGCACTAGTATATTACTGTTGTTCATGCATGCATGCATTATTTTTGAGATGTTGGTTATTGGTAATATGATGGACTTACTACTCACTATGCTATTGTTTTAATTTAGGCTCACTACTCTGCTACTAACATTTGAGGTCCATTGGCAAATGATAGAGGGAAGGGTATTGTGAGTGTTTAGTTCTCTTGGGGGTCTCCTTCCATTTTGTTAGATTTTGTTACAAGTTGGCCACTTATATGTATTTAATCTATAACAACAACATTTTATTATGTATGAAAATTGTGGTACCCACTCGTAAACTAAATTGAAATATTTTATTTGCTCTCTCATTTCACATAATGAATGCTTAAATGTCTGTGATGTCACTTGTTGTTGCAATTAGAAAGGCTAGTGATTGGGTGAAGATGACTCGACAGGCAGGTTTGTCAAGTTACTATGCCAGTTGGACCTCCTTTCAGCCTAGGGAAGGGGTCTAAAATCATACTTATTAGAGCCTAGGTTCAAAATTTATGAACATTAATAAATGAAGAACCTAGGCAACATCAGAGTAATTGTGAAAGTTAAAAAAACCTTAAACTTAAAGAAAGAGGGGAAGCTATCAATAATGAAATGCATTTTGCACATAATGTATAATATTACTAAGTGTTTAGGTTGACTCTATTTTAAATGAATGAATAACCAATAATTCAATTCAAAATGTAGACAAAGATGTCGCCCACATGGTTAGACCACCATCCAGGCGAGGTAGACCACTTCTTAGGCGCTAGTAGCTGACACCACCACCACTTCCCCAACCTGAGACTAAGATGGATCCATTCTAAAGGTTCGAAGCCATGTTTTAGGTATAGACTACTGCATGATTAGTGCTTGGACTGCCTTGAGGTTGAGAGACATAGAGATGAGTCATCCATGTTAGTGGGAATGTCTATTACAGGTGCACACTTAGTGTCAGCCGCTCCACCAACTATTCCCCCATTACTTACTCCACCAACACCACTACCCTATAGATACTAGTTGAGGCTATAGTAGATCTAGCTGCTCTTACCCAAGAAAGACATAGAGATGAGAAAGCCAATGCTTATTTCCTTAAGAGCTTTATGAACTTACGCCTTGCGATGTTCAGGGGTGGTATTAGCCCTGAAGGCAATCAATGATTGGTTGCTTAATATGGAAAATAATGCTGAGACCTTGTGATTATCCAAGCATATTAGATTCTATTCTCGGTTCATATATTAGAAAGTGAGGCTAGCAAATGGTGGTGATCTACTAGGAACATAGGCCAAGTTTAGAGAGCATTTCTTTGAGGCTTATGTTCCAAAGGTTTAGAAAAAATGTAAGAGGATGGAGTTCTTGAGCTTGTGCCAGATGACCATGATAGTGAAAGAGTATACACATTAGTTTGTACAATTGGAGGCTTATGCACCCAGATTAATAGCTAAACATTGAGAGAGGACTGAATTTTACAACGAGGATTAAGGAACTATTAGGCAAGTAAATTTCACATCTAAGGCTCGAACCTTAGAGGAGATCCACAGGGAGGCCCTCTAGGATGAAATGCATGGATTGGAAAAGCGTCTTAAGATCACTATTGTACCGAGCAATTCCCTTCAACCCTAGCCACAGTAGCAAGCGTAGTTGAAGACTTATTGATCATACAAGGGTGGATCTAGAGGTTATTAGGGTCGTGATCATCACCAGAGGCATAGGAAGATGAAGTCTGTTAAGAAATAGTCGAGCATCGCTCTAGGTTAGGCGGTCAAGGCAGTAGTTACCTTTGCAGCCAATCCTATTCAGTCATAGCCATTGATAGAACATTAGAGTACATTTTATAAGAGTTGGGGCAAACGTTGTGAACAAGGTCGTAGATTGAGTCAAAGTTAACAAGGCAGATGAAGGTTGCCCCTTACATGTTATCAATGTGGATCGGGTGGACACAAGAGGGTTGAACGCTTGATTCTTATAGTAGGTCACAATTATTTTGCCCCACCCATCAGAGATAGAACATAGGTTGTTACCCAACTGAACGTAACTCATTGAGGACCTTGGTGGAAGGTACTGTCCTATTGTACGATTCATCTATCTATGTTTCGATTGGTGTAGGCTTTACCTTGTCCTTTTATTTTTGAATAAGCGATGCATAGATTAGGAGTTAAGCTAGTTAGGCCTCTTATTTGGTTGATGTTTCCTAATACCATTAGGGAACGTATTTACCCCAACATCATCTATGAGGGGTGTGTGGTTAGATTGGGGGACTTTGAGACTTTTGTAAACCTCCAAGTGTTTCAGTTCCTCTAGTTTGATGTCATACTTGGGATGGATTGACTAGTTGTGTATCAGACATATGTTGATTGCTTTGTTAATATGGTTGTGTTTTTTATTATAGGATAATCCATTATTGTCTTTCAAGGTAGAGCTTCTGATAGACAGAGTACTCATGTCATATTAGTGTTAAAGCATGATATGGATACTCTAGCCAGTTTGACCACCACAAAAGATGGACCCTTATAGTCGAGTAATGATGAGATTCTTGTTGCAACAGATTTTCTTGATGTGTTCCTAAGGATCTATCTGACTTGCCCCCTAAGTGAGAGATCGACTCCATTATCAAGGTCATCCACGAACGTGGATAGTGTCGTTCCTCCTTATGGCTGATGCTTGAGGAATTGCAGGAGATAAAAGCCCAACTAGAGGAATTTTTTGATAAGGATTTTACTACATTTAGTGTGTCACATTGGCGTGCCCTAGCATTTTTTGTGAAGAAGAAGAATAGGAGCCTTCGCTTATGCATCAGCTACAATTAGTTGAAAAAGGTCACAATCAAGAATAAGTGTCATCTTCCATGTATCAATATGACTTATTTGATCAACTTAGGGGTGCTTAAGTGTTTTTGAAGATTGATCTGAGATTTGGGTACTATCAGTTAAGAGTTAAGGAAGAAGATGTATCGATGACTCCATTCTATACTCGACACGGGCATTACAAATTCTCAGTCATGTCGTTCGATGCAACAAATGCCTATGCTCTATATATGGACCTTATGTGGAGGGTGTTCTTACCATACCTTGATGTCTTTGTGATTATCTTTATCGATGATATCTTGATCTATTCAATGTCTTGTGAGGAGAATAACAAACTTTGAAGGAGCATAGATTGTATTTAAGTTTAGTAAGTGCAACTTTTGGTATTGATCTAAGATGATAGGTGTCGGGATCACTGCAAGTGTATAGGATTGCAATAATAACACAAGGTAAATGCAGGATATCGTCCTTAGGGAATGTATGTGGTTAATAATCCTAAAACCCAATTGAATTTCAGTTTTAACTTTACTAAGGCATCAAATCGATGTTTTAATAGTTTAAACTAAAATCAAGTAAAAAATACATAATTGTTTAATTAAAACAGTGTTAATTAAGATTTTAGATAGTAAGATATCATGTATTCACCTTTAATTTTCATTTCAATTAACCTAAATTATGTTCTTATAGGTTATAGCACTAATAATCAAAATCCTCTGTCGAGCCTCCTTGAACCTATTAGTTTCTTTCCTAATACCTCCTCTTGAGGTGTACAATTAACAAACCAATGCAATAAACATAGAAATCATGTGCAACCTCCTATAGAATCAACAACCTCTTAGTCAATCGATTTTGATAAGTCCATACTCTAATTATCGAATTGCAAGACCTCTCTCTTGAGTTAGCTCGACAATCTAAGATCAGTTTATAGGTGGCCAATCAATAAACAACATTAAGAACACATAATATAAAACAAAACCTCAAAAATAGATTAATAAAAACAAAAATTAAAGGTTTCTACAATTTAAATTACATCCTACAAACTAAAAGACTTAGCCATACATAGTTGAGAGAGTACTAAACAAAGAATTAAATAAAGTAAAGATCATACTAGACTAGACTTTGATCTTGTTCTTCACGCTATTCTTGTTTGTTGCTTAGTGTTCTTCACCTCTAGCTATCAGAAATACTAATAGCAACTGAATAATAATGAAAGGAAATAACAAGAGGGTCTATATATAGATTTTCTATCATAAAACCTAATTACAAACTAACACAAAACACTAACTTAATGGCCCTAATTGTAAGACCATGGTCCAAGACTGCAGTCACATGGTGTCTTTAACAATCTTGAATTTTCATAATGAACTATGTGTCAATTTTTGACTTAGTACTACGATTCTCCTCTTCGTGCAATCATAGGACCATGGTGCTCTTTGAGAGATAATTTCAATACCATGGTTCTGCCTAGGGAGACCGTAGTTTTGATGCATGAGTGTAGATTTCCTTCTTGTTTTCGTGTTGTATGAAGAATGGGCATGGGCCAAGATGCGTGGGCATATTTGCTTTTGGGCTTAATCCTCATTTTGTTTTCTCATTCCCTTTTATTGGACTTGAGCTTGAGCTTGTTTCTTGCGTAAATATTGACATGTTTTAGCTAGAATCAAGATCATCTTTGACCTTTGTCTACACATCCTTTCCTTAGTGTCAGCCTGTACAATTTCACCTATTCAACTTGTATCTGCATAAATCACTAGAATCCTTTCTCAAGTACATAAAAATAGTGTTGAAATTCTTTAAACGCTAAAAAACAGAAATCTCAATGTAAATGCTCATATATCTAATTATAAACAAATATTTCGTAACTCCTATCTAACCCATGCAAAATATATATAAAATATTTATAAAATAGTTAGTATATAATGCAACTAACAACAGAGTTATTGCTTTTGCCTCATGATAGTTAAATATTCATGAGAGGAACTACCCTGTACATGACTTAGTGCTTGCAACAGTAATATTTACACTCAAGATATGGGACATCATCTCTATGGTGAGTGTTTTTTGTCCTATTCAGATAGCAAGAGCTTCGTATTTATTCTTAGAAAAGGATTTGAACATGAGACAAAAGTGATGGATGGAACTATTAAAGGATTATAACTTCATTATCAAGCACCATCAGAAAAAGGCTAATGTGGACGTTGATGTTTTGAGTCAAAAAAAAGTCAAAACTGCATGCTTGGCTAGACACATGTCTCATGAGTGGAGGATGATTGACTTTGCCAGAATTATGAGTATCCATGAGTGATCTTTTAAGGCTAGAGTCAGTGCATAGATTAGAGCCAAACCTATTTAGGTTAAGGATATCATAGAGGGACAACCTCGTGATGTGGACTTGATATGTTCAATGCATGGGCCAAGGACACTTCTTATGGAGAGTGGTTACTTGATTCAAAAGGTGCACTAAGATTTATGGGACGACTATTGGTACCATATGATGCTAGCCTTAGACGTAGTGTGCTCGAGGAGCTACACAGATAGAGATATGATGTTCATCTGGGTGCTAATAAGATGCACCAAGATCCTAAAAAGCACATATTGCTAGCTTGGGATAAAACGAGACATAAGAGTCTTCATCTAGATATGTGATAATGCTACGAAGTTAAGGCTGAGACTAGAGACCAAGTGGATTTCTATAGCCCTTACCTACATTAGAGTGGAAGTGAGAACATATCACCATGGATTTCATTATAAGACTACCCTATATACAAAGGAGGCATGATGTTATTTGGGTAGTTGTAGATTGTTTGATGAAGTTAGCCCATTTTCTCCCTCTTCATAGAAAGGATTCATCGGAGTGGTTGAGCTATTGTTACATTAGGGAGATTCTGAGGCTTCATGGGTCACCTTATCCATCGTGTCAGATAGGGACGCTATGTTTAGGCCCCAAATTTAGCATACATTATAGGTTTATTTTGGGACGAAGGTGAAACTTAGTACAATATTCCATCTGCAGATTGATGGCTAGTCGAAGTGAAAGATCCAGATTTTGGAAGATATGTTACAATCTTGTACTGTGGTAACTGGGAGGATTATTTGGACTTGTGTGAGTTTGCTTACAATGATCACTACCAATCTAGCATTGGAATGACACCATTTGAGGCACTATATGGCCGACGATGTAGACGCCCCACCTACTAGGCCGAGATTGTAGACAAAGTAGCCATGCCACCCCCCTCCCCCATAGAGGAGAAGAATAAGAAAATATAGAGGATTAGACAAAATATGAAGGCCTCTTTGGACCGACGGAAAAGTTATGTTGATAATCGAAGGTGGCTCCTTGAGTTTGAGGTTGGAGAGAATGTTCTCCTTCATATTTCACCTTAAAAGGGCAAACACGCTTTGGAATTTTAGGAAAAACTTGCACTAAGGTATATTGGGCATTTTGAGATCCTTGAGAGGATCGACCCCATTGTCTACTGGCTAGCACTACCGCTATAGCTTTCGAGTGTGCATAACGTGATTCATGTTTCAAAGTTGAGGATATATCACACTAATTCCTTACATATCATCAATTGGAGGTAGATTGAGTTGCGAGAGGATTATACATATGACGAGATGCCTATGGCCATCATTGATGGAACTTTCAAGAAGTTGTGCAACTAGGACATACTGAAGGTACAAGTACGTTGGTAGTTCTATAGTGTTGAACAAGATACATGGGAGAGTAAATATTTTATGATCCGGCATTATTCTAGGTTGATGAGTGTTGTTCCATGACTTTTATTATCTAAACCTTTTTGTAAATTTTGAGAATGAAATTTTCATAAGGGGGTACGTAGTGACGACTCTCAGTTTTGTGTAATCAATTTTATGCGTTCAACTATATTTTTTTCTGAACTAATAAGACAACTTTTAAGCCAATTTTTCAAAAAAAGAGAAAAAAGTAAATAAATAACTGATAATAATAAATAAAAAATAAAATCGGTGTGTAAATAAGTAAATATATATAATGCTTAAAAAGAAAAAAAATGGAAGATTAAGGAAAATAATAAAAAATAAGGAATAAAGAGAAGAAAAAGGGAAGAAATGGGGCTTGAGCCTAGCCTGCAAGCATTCATGGGATGTTGGGCTTGTGTAGGCCAAACAATGGTGCATGGGTTGGCCCATGCGTGCAGGCAGCCATGCGCCTCCCCTTCCTGTCTCTCTCTTTCTCTGTCTCACTTTCCCATGGTTTTCTTCCCCTTTCTTGTATTAAAAATCAGGGGTTAGCACATGGTTTGATTAAACCACCTTCTCCTTTAGCTCCATACCCAATGAAAATCAAAGAGCAAGACACCATTTCAAAGCTTGAAGTCCCCTCTTGAAGATATCATCATTGACTCATCAAATCAAATAGTCATTGAAGGAAGAATGATGTCTAGATCATGGGGTATAACATATTTGAGATTCAACGGAGATGGTTACCATGGAAAGTCTGAGTTTTGGCGAGTCTCATAAGGGTAGTTTGTGAGCAAATAGTAGAGGTAAAACCTAATTTTCCCATATTTGATATGTAGATTTCTAGTTTAAGTGTTATAAAATGGAAACTAAGCTTCCGTTATAATTTACAAGGTGCTAAAGTGGGTTGCATGCAAATTGGTACAGTAGCAAAAGGTCTCTAAGGCACTTTTGGGGTAAGTTTTGAAGGGCATAGAGGAGTCCATTTGAGCTCATGTTTGGAGTGTGTGATCTTGGAACTTAAGCTACAAGAAAGCATAGGTTTCATCCCATAATATTTTCTAGTCATGGTTTACCATGCATGCCAAACTGTTTTGTCAATTTGGTGGTCTGACAGAATGCCTACCACATGTTTGATAAAAATGTATGAATAGGATTTTTGTCATTTATCATTGCTAATTTGATGGGTTTTGAAAGAGAATGTTTATATGATCTAAATACATGCAATAGAAGTAGGAAATAACCCTTAAATTAGAAATTTAATGGGGAAAATAGAGCTTGAAAGTCATGAAATTATATGAACTTAGGGCTGCCTATTGCACAGCTGAAACTTTGGGGAACTAATTGATTGAATGTACCTTTCTATTTTGAGCTGAAATTTGGTGGACACTTATGATATATCCCAAAAATGAGTGTACCAAATTTCATCCAAAAGGGATATAGGTAAGTGGCTCAATTGATAGGCAATGTGACTGCCTATCACATGAAATCCTAAATTTGAAGGGAGTTGATAACCGATTAGAAACCCCAAGTAAATGAAATTCAAAAATTGAAAACTAAACTTTTGGTAAATATTTCAAGAATGTAAATCAAATTTGGAAAGTTTCACGTTAATTCGATGCACAATTTGATCACAAAAAAATTATAAAAACTATCACGCAATATCAACTATGTTGATAGAAATTTGACAAGTATAGAAATTGAAGATTTTGACCTAGATGACACCATTTTGACCTAATTTGTCCAAATTGGTGAATGTCAACTAAATTTGACCAAATTGAACCATGTTGACCCATTTTAACTACGTTGGACCAGTTAACCAAGTTTGACCAACTAACCAATAGTTGACCAAGTCAAATTTAGGTTGACCAAGACCAGTTAGAGACAATAGAGCTAGAATATAGTCACATTTCGCAAAGGAACTAAATATGGGTTTGAATAATCTAGATGTGAATGTAGATTGTGGGACAGGGCCAAGTGTCAATGAGACACTGGTATGCAAGGCCTAAGGTCAATCATTTAATTCAAATGTTGCTTTAACTTGCCTCCCTTGCATAAAATGTGAATAAATTTACATGGGTTGAATGGTTTCAATTGATTTAAGCTAAATCACAAGCTTGTGAAGTATATGTAGATGCACACTGATAATGAGACCGTAGGCTCAAGGTCCAAGTGTCGAGTCAAGGTATATGATGTGATTTAAGTTAAACTCAAGTTCTGAGCATGGGATAAAGGCATATGATGAGTGTGCCTAACTTCTAACCTGCTTAAGTGACAAAACTTGAGGATTGAGCATATGGTTGGGAGATTCGAGGAATACGCTAGATCATGACCCACTTGAGTAGTTGGTACACCTAACTGATGACCCACTCAAGCGATGGCCACAGGGTTGAAATAGAGGATTTGAAACCATACTCCTGATATCATTTTCAACTACCATGTATTCAAAACTATTCTTCTTTTAACTATTGCATTATTTACAACTGCTTTCCCTACATGCCATGCTCTCAATCAATACTACATTATTACTATTCATTCATATCTGCACTCATTTGGGACGCTAGTTATACGTAATATGTTGGGCTTACTACTCACTAAGCTATTGTTGTAATATAGGTTCACCACTCTACTACTAACATTTTAGGTCCATTGGCGGCTAAAAAAGGGAAGGGTGTTGTGATCGCATAATTCTCTTGGGGATCCCCTTCCATTTTGTTAGATTTTGTTATATGTTGGTCACTTGTATATATGTAATCTATAAGGATAACCTTTTATTACATTTGAAAAGGGTGGTACCCACTCATAAACTAAATTTTAATATTTTTTTTACTCTCTCACTTCATATAACAAATGCTTAAATTACTCTGATGTTACTCATTGTTGTGATTAGAAAGGGTTAATAGTGATTGGCCAAACTTGACTCAATGAGCAGGTTCGTCAAGTCATTTTGCTGGTCGAAACAGCTTTTAGCCTAGTGAAGGTGTTGTAACAAACAATTCATGTAAAATTGGGAACCCAAAAAGGGAGCAATGAGTATTCTTTCTTTGTTTGTATCTCATTCAAGTCCCATCTTTTCTTATTTGGTTTAGTTCCATTGACCGTTTAAATGAATGACATGTTAGGAAATTTCAACTAATATTCCCCCTATTGGGACTCTTTTATATGTAATATTTTATGATTATGTGTCATGAATGAAACATTAAAATGTATCCCAATTTGGGTGAGTCCCATCTAGTTCATCGCCTTTCCTTTTAAGGCACATAAAAACATCTACGTCAAGATAATCGTTTTGATACATTATTATAGTCAACAAAAATAATACACTTAAAGACATTGGACCTTATTTTTTCAGAGTTTCCTGCATTTGAAAAATGATGAAGGGGTGAGCTCTATAAGCCAAGTGGATCATTCAAATTTATAGACAATCTATCAACATGAAGGAGCATATCAGACATACAATATTTAATACATTAGGTCATACAAGAATCAAGTTCTTTTTAGTCACTCAAGGTAGGGTAATTGGTCGTAGGAGATTTTTTTACCCCTTACCAAGTAAACCCATAGGAACAATAGCGGTGTCAAAGGATATGTTTTTGTAAGTTCATCGCTCCCATGGACTAGGACATACTTAGGCATAATCATTGTCATACCAAGTCTATATGAATCAAGCTTCTAGGATAGTAAAATTTCACATGATCCCCCTTAATTCCTCACTTAAATAATCTATTTTGTAGTTCTTTTGGTTATAGCACTTGTTATTAAAACTCCCTTCGAGGTTGTCTTAACACCTATTAGTCAAGTTTCTAATACCCTCTCTCAACACGTACAACAAAATAACTAATGCAATAACGTTCTATTTTTCCATGCAACCTCCTTAAATCAACAACCTCTCGGTTCATTGATCTGTCAAAGTCGATAACTTCATTATCAAACCCTCAAACCTCTCTCTTGAGTAAGTTTAACATTCTAAACTCTCCCTATCTATGGCTAGTAATTAGAAAACACTTAAAACACAAGATATAAAATAAAACATTAACATAGATTAATCAAAACTCAGAATTAGGGGTTCTGACGCTTGAAATTACATCCTATAATGGAAAGTTTAGCCTGACCTAATGTAAATAATGCAAAAACAAGGATTATAAACACTAAAAATCATACAAGAAAGACATGAATGTCT
Organism: Tinospora cordifolia; assembly: GCA_030144865.1. Lineage (NCBI taxonomy): Eukaryota > Viridiplantae > Streptophyta > Magnoliopsida > Ranunculales > Menispermaceae > Tinospora > Tinospora cordifolia. Next base: position 44,236 of record JAJIYU010000520.1, read on the forward strand.
TCTATTGCTCATTGCTCCAACCTTTTAGCTAAACCTTCGTCTTGATCTTAAGAACTTTAGAGAATGTCAAAATGAATGTATCTAAAATGGTTGATGGATGCTAGAATGAATAATGGATGCCCAGAATGCTCAAAGCACTTGTCATTTTATAGTTGAGGTTCCAAAGTACTCAACACCCTGTAAGATGCCTTTTTTAGTCACCTTACCGCAATAAGTATTCAATGTAATCTAGGTGAAACATAGATTTTTAAATCTTGGATTCTATCAAATCCTATAAAATCCTGCACTACCATGGTAGGCTACCATAGGAGTAATACTGTTTTGTATGATTGGCCTCTCGTTATCGCGATAGTGTATTACTATTATTTGCATTGCAAACTAACTTTATTATACATATTTTATATATATTTTACATGGCTTTATGTAGGCAATAGAATATATTTACTTATAATTAGGTACGCAAGTGTTTATATGATCATTGCATATTAATTGCGTGTTTAGAAATTTCAATATGCTCTTATGCAGTTATATCTGTGATATAATGTTATAGAAAAGTTCTTAGTGCTATGTGTAGGTTTAGGTTAAATGGAAAGTCAAAGCGTAGGAAGATGAGAGTCAAAGTGTAGATTTCAACTTATTACTGTGGTAGAGCAACTTATTACCACAGTAATACAAGCATGAACACAAGTAAAAACAGGCAGAACGCCATCATGAACAACTACTGAGGTATTTAGAACATGAGGTAGTGCATAAGGGTGTTATTGTTGTAGTGGATTGCGATAACCATAGAAGAAAAATTGTTGTAGGTGATTGCCACGGTACACTAACTCAGCTACATGGGTTTTCAACAGATTTCTTGATTTTTCCAAATTTTTGACTGATTACACTACCATAGTTCATTATCGCAATAGTGCAATTAAGTTATAATTTTAGGGTTTTATAATTCGTGTTTTACATGTTTTTAAGTGCCATATATAAATAGGAACACATTATTAGGGCATAAGAGGTTGGTTTTTTATTCATATTGATGACTAAAACAAAAAAGTGAGCAAAGATGAAGGAGAAGACGACAAATGAGATTAAGTTTTGAGTATGATCTGTACTTTGTTTAATTGTTTGAGTTGTAAACTCTACATGATGTCAGGCTAAGTTCTTTTAAATCCTTTGTGTTGATTTTTTATTAATGCATTTTGAGGTTTGTTTTATATTTGTAGGTTTTATGCCTTTTAACTAATGGCTACAAATAGAATGATCACTAACTATTAAACTAACTTGAAAGAGAGATTTTATAGTTGGATAATCAAAATATACCTAGAACAATCAATTCACCAAGAGGTTATTGATTTCGTCGGAGGTTGCACAAGAATTAGGATTTTAATCCATTAGTTTTTTTTTAATTGTACACCTCAGGAGGGAATATTAGGAAATGAGATTAATAGGTATTAAGATGCCTCGAGAGAGGGTTTTAATGACAAGTGCTATAACTTACAAAATTAGGAATTGAATTAATTGAAATAAGAAGTAAAGGGAATCACAAGATGATTTATAATCTTAGAAAACTTGATTAATATATTTTTAAAACCAATATTTGTTGCTTTCAATTTAATTTAGTTACCGACATTCAAATCTAATTTTAGGCCTTAATAAAATTGATACTAAAATTAGGTAGGGATTTTAGATTATTATCCCGCATTTGAGATTATTATCCCATATACCATTCCTTGAGGAAAGTACTTTGGTTTCTTACTATATATTACTATTGTGATCTTGTACATTTGCAGTAATCACCAAGTTTTTGGTGTTGTTGACAATAGTTAGCCCTTGCATTTTTTTAGCCATCAAAGAAGTTCTTTCCTTAGTACTACTCAAGTGAATCCATAGGAAAGTTGCAAGGCCATCATGACTAGAAGTGGGAAAGAGATATAGAGTCTACCTCACCCATCTATGCTGATTATTCCAGCAGATGATAATGAAGGTTCTGGAGAAGTTCAACCAACACATTCGAATGAGACAAAAAAGCAAGAACCTAAACAAAAATGGTTGCTATTAGAACTCTAGGAGTCACAATTGAAGGAAGTAATCATCTTGAGCTGACATCACTACCATTCCCTCACAGATTTCAGAAGAAGAAATTAGACGAGCAATTTGCTAAGTTCTTGGAGATGTTCGTGAAAATTCACATAAACATCCCATTTGCAAAGGCATTACAGTAGATGCCCAGCTATGCCAAGTTCATAAAGGAGATAATGTTTAGAAGGCCAAAATTGGAAGATTTTGAAATGGTGAAGCTTACAGAGGAATGCAGTGTTATCCTCTAGAAAAAGCTACCACAAAAATTGAAAGATCCAGGGAGCTTTACTATACCATGCAACATTGGCTCAGAAATCTTTGAAAAGGTGCATTGTGATTTGAGGGCAAGTATTAACCTTATGCCACTGCAAGTATATAGAAGATTGGGATGTCAGAAATAAAGCCCACCAACATTACTCTTCAACTCATTGACAAATCTAACACTTATCCACAAGGCATCATAGAAGATGTGTTAATAAAGGTCAACAAGTTCATCTTCCCAGTGGACTTTATTGTGTTTGATATGGAAGAAGATGCAAAGATACCTTGATTCTTGGGAAACCCTTTTTAGCTATAGGCCATTCACTTATTGGAGTACATAAGGCCGATCTTACTTTGAGAGTAAATGAAGAGCAAGTGGTCTTCAACCATAGCAAGTCTATGCAATTCCCAAGTGATTTACATGAATGCAAAAGAGTAGATGTGCTAGATTCTTGTATTGTTGAAGTGGTGGATGATTTCAACTCTCAAGATGATATGGTTGGATGTATCTCTCGATCTATTTCCTCTTCCCAAACTATGACTGAAGATGAGAGACTGAATGTCCTAGCATTGGATCCCTCACCACTTGAGACACACCCCACATACACTCTTTTACATGAGCCCACCCCATTTGAAAATCCTTAAGATGTTCCTAAAGCCATTGAGTTGAAACCTCTTCCTGATCATTTAAAATATGTTTATTCGGGAGAAGCATCATCCTTGCTTTTAATTATTTCTTCTTCGCCAACTTCCATTCAAGAAGAAAAGTTATTAACAGTGCTTCAAGAGCATAAATCCACCATTGGATGGACTACCGAAAATATACGGGGGACTAGTCCTAGTATTTCCATGCACAAAATTCTAATGGAGGAGCCTCATAAACCTACAATAGAGCATCATTGAAGGCTTAATCCTATAATGAAAGAAGTCGTCAAGAAAGAACTGATGAAGTTTTTAAAAGCAGGTATAATATATGCCATTTCAGATTCAACATGGTTAACCCTATTCATGTGGTGCCAAAGAAGAAGGAGTAACTATGATTACAAATGACAAGGGTAGGAACATTGCTTCTAGAACCACTACAGGGTGGCGAGTCTGCATAGATTATAGGAAATTGAACAAGGCCACAAGAAAATATCATTTTCCTTTGCCACTTGTGGACTAGATGCTAAACTGAATTGCAAGTTATGACTTTTATTGCTTTTTGGATGGGTAATCATGGTATAATCAAATTGTAATTGCTCTGAAAGGTCAAGAAAATACAACTTTCATGTGCCCTTATGGTACTTATGCATTTTGGAGGATGCCTTTCGGATTATGCAATGCATCAGCTACCTTCCAGCGATGCACGATGACTATATTTTAAGATATGATAGAAGACATTATAGAAGTGTACATGGATCACTTTTCAGTGTTTGGTGCTACATTTGACAGTTGCTTAGTCAACTTATAGAAGATTCAGTCTTGTTGTGAAGAAAAGAAATTGGTACTAAACTGGGAAAAGTGTCATTTTATGGCTCGAGAGGGAATTGTTTTTAACATAAAGCCTCTATTGGTGGACCAGAGGTTGACCGTGCCAAAATTGAAGTGATTGAGAACTTGAAACCACTTATAGCAGTTCGGGAAGTTCACGGTTTCGTGGGGTATATAAGGTTCTATTATCATTTCATTAAGAATTTCTCTCACATTGTTCATCCGCTATGCCATCTACTAGAGAAAGAAGCTAATTTTGACTTCAATAATGAGTGCCTCGAGACATTTACTATACTGAGGAAGGCACTCATGTCAACTCTTATTATGTCCATGCTTGTTTTGGGAGAACCATTTGAGATCATGGGTGACGCTAGTGATTTTGCTATTGGTGATATTTTAAAACTGTGGCATGAGAAGCTATTCCTAGCTATTTACTTTGCAAGTAAGACACTTGATGATGCGCAATAAAATTACACTACTATAGAGAAAGAACTTCTAGTTGTTGTCTTTGCTTGTGACAAATTCAAAGCTTACATTGTGGGTTCCCATGTTGCAGTATTCACTAATCATGTTGCATTTCGTCATATCTTTGCTAAGAAAGATGCTAAACCCTGCCTTATTCGATGGATCCTTCTACTTCAAGAATTTGACATAGAAATCAAGGATAAAAGGGGTAATGAGAATGTGGTAGCAAATCACCTATCTTGCCTCCTAGGAAACATTGCTGATGACCCTAGACATATAGTTGAAATGTTCCCTAATAGCAATTTTGTCTATAATAGACCATCTACCATGGTTTGTTGATTTTGCTAACTATCGAGTAATGGGGAAAGCACCACCAGATCTATCTAATGCTCAGCTTAAGCACTTTACACATGAAACCAAATTTTATTTATGGGATGATCCATTTCTCTATTGTCGATGTGCTGATAAGGTCATTTAATGTTGCATCCCTGAAGATGACTTTCAGAAACTCCTTCATGTCAATCATGCTTCTCCTTACAGTGGTCATTACAGTTACCAAAGAATTGCCCATAGTAGTCATTATAGTCACCAAAGAATTGCCTAGCGTATTCTTGAGAGTGGGTTTTATTGGCCCATTATGCTTAAAGATTCCTATCAATTTGTGAAGACAAATGAAGCATGCCAAAAACAAGGTAATATCTATAAGAAAAATGAAATGCCTTTGAATTCTGATTGATCGATATCTTTCTCGAAATAAACGAAAAGGAAACGAAAGATGAAACATAAATCATGGATCAACTAAGCCCTCTCGGGGTGTTAGTTGCATAGTAGATTAATTATATTATACGTATTTTATTTATAATGTGCATTAATAATAGAAAATGTAGTGTATTTACTCATATTTAGTATAATATGCATTTAGAGCATCGTTGCATCATTTTAGCATGTTTTAATATTATTTTATATGAATATAATGTCCGAG